>CM059812.1:11007500-11170518 GCA_030435695.1 Brachymystax lenok tsinlingensis | reverse complement strand
TGATATACAGCCGTGGCAGCTCACACATACAGCTGATAATAGCGATCACTCACCAGGGCCCTGTCACATAGAGTTTGAGGAGACAGTTTTTCCTCCGCTTGTCCGTCAGGTGACCTTTTGAAGAAAATGGCTCCTGGGTTGTCTTCTTGTCTTCTATAGCCAAATTCCTTATGTGGTGGATGGGTTGGATTCCTTCCGTTGGAACAGTTGCGTTAACTTGATCTATATAAAGTTTCTTTGCTCAAAACTATGGCCAATGCTTCCATTGAGTTGCCAGATAAAAGTGAATATGTTTCTGTGTGGCATTTTTATCGAGGAGCATGTTTTTTTAACTTGAATGTGGCAGAAAGATAAGAGAGCCCTACCGCTTTTCCTCCTCAACTCTCTACTAATATGTATGTGCATGCCATTCATCAAAACATCTTTTCAGTCTAGGATCTATTAGCCTACAGTAGCATAATAATGAATTAGCATAGCATCAATGTCACAATACCAAAATTCACTTTGGCAGTTAGCTTTTCAGAAAACCTATGCCTCTACAGTCAGTCCAGCGTCAGCATTACGTTTGCTAGGCTAAACGATAGCATAGCATCATTTGCATAGCATTTTTAGCATTTTGTGAAGCCAACCGATTCTGACAGGTTTGGCTCCAAACTCACTGGCACTGTGTGTTGTCAGACCCCAGACTCTGCTGTAATGTCTGCATGGGATCTGCTTTGCGTTCGTGCCTTAAAGACAATGCCCTGTATGGGTTGAAGCCTCAAACCACTCTGTGGCTGACCATTCGAGAACTTCTGGAAAGCTAATAGTATAGCTTTATAAGTAGTCTTGTGTTATGGAGTGACTTCCAACCTGGATTTTCTGGAAAACCAAGGAATGTTTGAGAAGTTACGCGGAATTTACAACCCTACCAATGACCAATGTTATTTTTTCCGATGAAAAGAAACTGCTTGCTTTACACATGACATCTTTTCCATATGGGTCAAATAGGTCTCATTTCCTAATGTGACTTGGCGTGATCTTGCAGGGACATAAAATGGGGCGTGTGAGGACTTGATTTACTCAAGCCAGTGTGTGTGTGTTTGTGTGTGTGTGTGTGTGTGTCAAACACATTACAGGACCTAGATCATATGACTGTTAATACAGTCAAGCCAGCTGATGACTTAATTGTTTGGAACTCCATTGGAGAAGAAAAAAAATTGTTGTGATCGTTGCCTCGCTCTCTTCTCTTTCATACTGACAGAGCGTGTGAGGTTATTGTGTATGTGTACATATGTGTATCCGTCAGGAGTGCGCCTTTTCTGTGTATTAGCATATATGGCGTACGTTTGGGTGGCGATCTCTATAGGCTTGCAGAAAGTCATAAATGATCCTGTATCTTGAGGGTTCTCTAGGAGCGGCAGAATTCCCTACCATTTCACGACTCTGAATAGTCCATTCATTGAACCCAAATGTTACGGATGAAATGCTTGGGGAGCACTCGGAACTTCGTAAACGCCAGAATAGACAGTCAGAGAATCTGGATTCGATGTGCTACCGCATGCAGAACTAGAACACAAAGACACATGCTAACTTTGTCAGGAAGGATCAATGGCTTCATTTTACCTCTCTCCTTTTATGAGTTTGGTTTTAGGTTCCATGATTCAACATGTTGTATTTTGCATTCAATCAGGTCTAGCTACGAAGGCAAGTCATTCGAGTCAAAAAGATTTATTGTCCACACAACCACCTCTCGAGAATACTAGACTACAGATTTTCTGGAGTCAATCCTTGTAACCATTACGCACTGATACAGGGTCAGCTCTTATTTAATCCCTTGATGGTTTCAGATTTAGAACTCAGTTATGGTCATCTGATTCCTCAGATGTCATGTGGTTCAGGGACAACTTCTACTACTCCACTTCTACGCCAGACCTTAAAGTGTCCATTTTTCCTCATAAGCACTCCCGGCACATATATTGAAAATACGTGAGCCTAACCACAGAGTGCTGATCTGAGATCAAGTTCTCTGCCCATATAATCTCAATCTTTATGATTTAAAATGAAAAAGCTGATCCATGATCAGTACTGCTGCTCTGAAAGCGTCTGGTGGATTTTGTAATGATGTAGCTTCCGCAGAAAGCAGGTGAAAGTTCCCTGAAAATCACTTTCACTGCTTTCCAAGTAGCTGATATAAATGAAAGCCTAGACCAAGACCAATACTAACACCCGAATCAGTTCTGGGTTCTTTAAGGGAATGTGGACACAGATTATTATAATTATGAGAGAGGAGAAGGGATTAGCCTTAGCATAGGCTGCGGATGAATGAACTAGAACAATAAAAATGTTCCATTATTGAATGTAAATCAAAATCTGTAAGTGTGTTTTGGAGTCAAACACAACTATTAGGTGTCATGCCCTAAGGTATGCGTTAGTAATGATGGTAGTGATATTTAGCAGAGAGAATGGCTGGTGCATTGTGTGTCTCCTATTGCTTCTTTCTGTGTCATAGTGATGATGAAGAATGTGTGACCGTCTCCATGGTGGCTCCTGCGACAAACTAATGTGTGTGTGTCTCTTTGTTATAGGTTGGTGGTTGTGAACATCAGTACAGCCCAGAGAGCAGGGTTAGTGCCAGCCACATACCTGGACTCACAAGAACGGCACTAGAGAACAGACCTGGAACTTAGCACCGTCAGGACAGGAAAAGGTAACACACACACACCAGCCATTCATCCTACTAAATATCACTACCATCATTACTAAAGGCTTTCAAGTGCCCACACCAGCCATTCTCCTGATAAATATCACTACCATCATTACTAAGGCCTTAGGTATGACAACTAATAGTTGTGCCTGGACAGCAGGAACCTCAAGGACCAGGGTCAGAGCAGGAAACAGACACTGTAACAAACCCAGCCAAATGCCCTTTGTTCAAGCTACAGGGTTTTCATCAGGCGGGATATTTTGGCACCAGAGGAAATTCCTTCACTACTTTTTCAAGAAGTTTTGTCATTACCTCTTTTTTGCAATAATGTTTAGTCTGACTGTTTGGAGGGCATATTTCATCACTAGAGAATAAGCTCCCTTCCCTTTTGGTGCTTCGGGGTGACACTGTAGCACCTTAGCTGTGTGTTAAACCCAGACATACACACACACACAGACATGCACACATACATACACTCCCCCACCGTTAAAGTCATATTACCTCTGTTTTCCATCAGTTTTAGTAACCCATGGAAACGACCTGGTATAGTGTAATCATTATGCCGTAATGCTTTGTGTGACATAGACTGCCACCAGGGTATGTAAGGCTCTCTCTCCCTGTCTCTCATTAAGACACATCCCTTTATGATCCCGCTGGCCCACTGTTGCACTGTAAACTGGCACGCCACATCCCAGCATGCGATGACATATCCTCTGCAGCTGCTGTAGCCCCCAGCTCCCCTTAATGCAGACTGCAGTCACTCCCCAGAGAGAGAGAGAGAGAGAGAGAGAGAGAGAGAGAGAGAGAGAGAGAGAGAGAGAGAGAGAGAGAGAGAGAGAGAGAGAGAGAGAGAGAGAGAGAGAGAGAGAGAGAGAGAGAGAGAGAGAGAGAGAGAGAGAGAGAGAGAGAGAGAGAGAGAGAGAGAGAGAGAGAGAGAGAGAGAGAGAGAGAGAGAGAGAGAGAGAGAGAGAGAGAGAGAGAGAGAGAGAGAGAGAGAGAGAGAGAGATCATTTGATTCTGTCCTCCTCTCCTCACTCCATTAGGAAGGGAGAGATGACAGTAATTTCATTCTGTCCTCCCTCTTCATCACTCGTTCCTCCATTCTGAAAGTCTGGTTTATGTCCCCTAGAATGCATTAAGGAAGGGAGGATAACGACAGTTATCATCACCAGAAAGCAAAGAGTTGGACAGTATCATATAGGGCTGTTTTACTTTACTGTAAGTCAGTGGTGTTGCAAGAGTGGTCCCTGCTTATATGGGGACTGGAACGGACAGTTTACCAGAGGACTTAGCTAGCTGCTACGGTAGGCTAACAGGCTAACATGGAGATTTACTCTTATCTATTTTCTCCTATACAGTTTGCTAGAAAACCTATTAGTGACACATTGGACACAGATGTAGTTTGCTGGGCAATCTTAAACCATGTGTACAGTATGCTAGGGTCTAGTATGATACTATGCCACACAGATGTAGTATGTCTGTGACCATTTGAAATGTCCCAGATACACAAAGCGTTATGTATGGGGATTGGCCTTCTAGAATACAGTCATAGTGAGAACCTTGAAGACCAACATATTTCAGTATTCCAGACACACTAGATTGGATGATACTGTATAATACATCATGTCAGCATTGCTATAGAAATATAATTAATAGAACAGGCGTGAACACCCTTTCTATTCATTCTATTTATATGCTCATTACTTCCTCTTTTAATGTGGGGCTTGTTCTCTTTCGGTCTTGCGGTGACAGACGATGTGGAGATAGTTTCTCTGGGCAGTTGTCTCTCGTAAGGAAATGTCTCTGTATTTATGACCTAGCGCTCACTTTCCTCAGGATATCTGTGATTCCACTCCTCCTTTGTAATGTCAGTATAACTCAGTCCTCAGAAATAAGACCCTTTAAGTTTAGCTGCTTGAAGACAGATAGTGATTGTCATGACTGTCAATTCTTTCTAAAAACTTTTGCTACTACACTATTACAAATGATGTTATTTACTATGCTTCAGCTTAAAATGGACATCATTTATTTGCTGGATTTTCATATAATGTTTTCACCATCCTCCTAACTAACGACAGCTTTTTGCCTTCTTTCAGTTTGTAATACGCTTCTTAAGTTCATTTTTCTTTGTATTTCTTTGGTTTCTCCATCCATCCCTTCATCAGTTACTAAAAGACGCAAGGCTCATCTGAAGAGACTGGACCGCAGATGGACCTTGGGGGGCATAGTGAACCGCCAGCAGAGTCGAGGTGAACCCACAGTCAACACACACAGACACACACTGCGCAAACACGCACACACAACACACACAGACACTCTCAAGTGGCCTCTCTTAGAACCACACCCATACATACACACTCATTCCTTCATCGTAAGAAAACTAATTTACATCCATGACAGTCACCAACAACAACTCCAGCTTAAGTCCAACATCACAAACAGCACATTGAGTGGTCCTGTAGATTTCAGCTCCCCGAGTTAAATTTACTACACTTTTCTCTATTTTTAGAAAGATCATTATTTCTTCATTTTGCTCTGCGTAACAATATCATTTACTAACATTAAACAGATTAGATAATGAGGGGTATTTGGTTCAGACAGCACAACAGTAACAACATCTGCTAAACATTACTGTGTGTAGTGCTACTTCATGTACTTAAACAACTCCCTCCAGGTTCAGAACCATTAGATTTTAATGACTGAGTTTTTAGTGAACATTTATTGGTAAAAATATGTTCTCACACTCTTGAATGAATCATGTTGCCAAGCTCCCCTAGACACTGCAATACTGGAATATGTCTCAATCGAGAGTTGCTGTTGAGTCATAATGAATTCTCTTTGATGGACCCAGACAGACATGAGCCTATGTCTCATATTGTCTAGTATCTAATCAAAACTGGTCCAAGGTCAGCTTTGCATTTATCCTCTAATGGTTATGGTTAGAATCTGGGGAAGGTAAGCTGATCCTAGATATGTGGCTATTAAAAGGCTTCTTCTACCCATATTTGATCAAAAGGTAGTCACGATATTGAAGGATGAAGTTGCTATATAGGATTTGGGGAGGCTGATCCTAGATCTGTAGTCGGTGGCCTACTCCTACCTAGAGGCCAGTGTAATTGCTCATCCTCTAATAAGACCAGGAGAGATCCAGCCATCTGGTTTAAGGATTAGTTTTAACCCACTCACCCCACCTGGCTCTGTCTTTTGTCTGTTTGTTAACTGAAACTGACCTGGGACTCATATAACTTCCCAGGCTCCCAATAACATACATGGGCGTGACTGCACCTGGTATAGCTTAACTCTGATCCCAGGCCAGTCAAAGAGACAATAAACATAAGTGACTCAACAGAGCTGATCCCAACACAGGGGGAACTTGTGTCAGATGGTATGAGTTAGTGCCTGTGTTGACGAATTTTCTACAGGCCCTACGTATGACCTATATACTTTAGGGCCAGGAGTTTTGCCTAACCACATGACCTGACGAGGAAAACTCCACTTCCTAGTTGTAGTCTTACTAATCTATAATTAGTAAGACATCGTTTTTCCTTTTCAGATGCTCAGGAAAACTCCCAGGTCCTATTTATACTGCACCACAGGAGAAAAAATACTGGTTCAATACTCAATGCCAACGATTTCCATGTGATGACTACCTCCAGCTCTTTTGGATGCCTTTGGTGAATGTACTAATATGGGCTGCCAGAGCCTCGCCATAGTCTCCAGCCAGAGCTGAGCGAAGCAGTAACAGTTAGGTAGCTAGCTCTCTCAGAGGAGTAACAGCAGGAATGGGCTGGCTGGAACAGGCTGGTGGAAGGAGTGTGAATGTGGGGCAGTAGCCCATACTGGAAGCCTGGCTTTAATCACAGACAGGAGCCTATAACAGTAGATGGATCCACTCCTGTGTGTGTGTGAGCCACTGACGTAACTGCTGCCATGAAGGAATCAGGACAATCCTTGCTAGGCATAGTTAGTAGGCATTGTCATGTCATATATTTTGTTGTAGTACTACGGATATTGATTACTGCATGGTTGGGAAAGGCATTTCACTGTATTTGATATCAATATTCTATACCAAAATCATATCCAAAATCCCAGATGACTTCACTTGAGACTCTTGGTCAACGTACTGTACATGCCTGTGTAAGGATGCTGTACTACAGACATCAACCAGCAAAAACAGATAGTAGTGATATATTGTCCCCTGTTGCGCGGACACGTTTTAACAGCCAGGGTTTCAGGTCAGTTGGGAGTCCAGTGTTGCTTTCAGCTGGCACCATCAGAGGCACTGCTGCATGCTAACTACTTCCATTATAAAAAGAAACACGGTTTTGATTCTTTTTCTAAACATTAAATTCATTGTGAAATAATGACATCAAAATGATTTTACAGCTTTTTAATGGAAATTCCGAAGCCAAAAATAATAAGAAAATATTCCATTGTCTCTGTCAGGTCCCCATTGGGTAGACATCAATTGAAAAATAAAAAATCTAATAATATTTCACTTGTGTATATTACTTTGTTTTTATTTGATTACTTTTTTTATCTTTAATTCCTTAAAGTCATCATCTCATCTCTGCTCAGGTAGTAGCAGCCAAACAGCCAGACAAAGTTATATCTGTTCTCTCCATACTGTACTGTCTTTAGTCATCCTATTTAGCTAAGCTAGCTTGCTTTAGTATGCAGCAGAGCTGTTTGACAAAATAATTTTACTAGTCCTTCAAAGTAGATAAGGCACACTTTCACAAACTGTCTCTATCCTTCTCTCTCATCATTGAGTACATTCCTCTCTCATGCAGTCTGTGTATAGTAAAAGTGTATCCATCTTTGTCTGCACCAAAAAGAACAGGTGCAATGGATTATTGTCATCGTAGTTAATTACCAAATTTCTGCACCGAACTAGATTGAATATTTGCTTAATGAAAACTACAACTCCCTTCAGCCAGGCATCCCACATAGTTCTTGATTTATTATTATTTGATTTCTCACTGGAGAAATGTAGTGTTGAGCTCACAAAAAAACGAAAAACTACATGGAATTCAGTAATTGAACCAACGTCGGTTAATCGCTCAGCACTAGTTTCTAGGAAGCTAAAAGTAGAGTTAAAGCGTATCAGGGACATGATCATTGACCATAAAGAATACTTAGAATTACTCTACCCTGAGTGTTCTCTCCATAGACATAAATAATGGATAAATACTGTATCTCGTGGTTCGCTCTATGAAGATGCACTCATCATTAGACATGGACTCTTTCTTGAATTTATCTTTCCACGATTACATACAGTATATACTCTACCCACCTCCTGCTCAACCTTATTGCAAGAGTTTTGAGAAAGAGGTGAGGAGAGAGGATGGGAGGAATTAAGGAAAGATTTGAGAAAGGAGCATGCATGAGTTAGAGAGAGGAAAGTAGGAGTCTAACCTTACAATATTAATGAATTGTCTTCTAAACAACTTATCTGAAACTACCCAGAAACACTCTTTACTAATGGAATACTTGACCCATTTGCTAAGAAATATAATATTTTCCCCAGTAGCAAAAGTTTTAGTTACCGTGGAAACGAGATAGTAAACAAGATAAGGAGGAAGATAAGTGCCAGGTGCTAGATCTTATGGATTAACACCACAGAGGAGGAAGCGAAATGGATGACTTTGTTGTTGTTCCTACCCTACGTCAGGTCAATGGGTCTAAAGTTGTTAACTTTATCGCCAAAATACTCCCAAAGAAGACGAAGGAGGAAGCTAAATGGATCGCTTTGTTATTGTTTTATAGTCCACTTACTCTGACCCTACCTCAGGTCAATGGCCTGCCTTTGGTAACTTTATCGGCCAAAAATACTCCCAAGAAAAACAAATGCATCCCTTGTTATTGCATTGTTCGGTCAAACCCACAAATTCTTCTGACCCAATGTTAGGTCAGTACAGTCTGATTGGCTGGTCCGATGAGATCCATAGGTGTTGATTGGCTAGTGACAGCAGGATGACCTCACCTCATTGATTACCTCATGTGTTGTTGACAGGGCGAGTCGTTGGGTCAAACACTATATCCAGTCTCCTCCACCCTGTTCCTCTGTCTGTATGTCTAGAGAACAGGATCAGTTACAACAGAGTCTAATGTGATTTATGGCAGTGTGCTGATAATCTCCTTCTCAACTCACTGTTTGGGGCTTTGGGCCCAGCTGACTGGTCAAACACTCACTAAGACAGTGTGAGACACACGTACGCATACAGTACATGTCCAGAGAGCATGCTCACACACATGATACGTATGTTTGAATACACACGCACACTCACAGGCACGCCGCATACACACACACACAAACCCACACTCACACCGTATTCCTCTCCACCTGCAAGTACTCAGACGTCCTCAACCACACACTCCCACCCTGCACACACTCCCTGTGCTACCTAGTCCAAAACCCCAAGACATTCCTTACAGCTCTCTATAATTGACCCAAGCCCCTCAGATCCCTCTGGAATGACAGGCAGCAGTAGAATGTGTTCCCACTAAAACCTCACCCCACCCCACCCATTGTAAACAGACTAACACACGCACGTTCACACCTCTGAAATTCCTCTCCTGTTTCACTTCCCCATCCCACCCAGGGACACATTGGCTGTGTCCCAAATGACACTATAGTCATCCTATAGTGCACTATATCTTGCATAATGCACTGCTATTGACATAGTCAAATATGGGGTAATATAGGGGATCATTTGAGACACAAGCCATTCTCTCGGGACCAACTCCGATGCTCTCCCTGCCTTTATCCCCATTCCCTCCTATGCCCTGTATATCCAACCCATTGAAGCAAACAGCTGCTTAAAGTGTCCATGTCTATCTACCCCCACTACTACCACTCATACTTACGCTTGGCCTTTCCCACAGTAGTTGAATCCCCTACGGATCATCCCACTCTAGAGTGGCCACGGGATTTCCTTATCTGGCTCTGGGCAGCCAAGTGGAGCCAGATAAAGATCTGAGAGCTTCCACAGGTTCCTTATCTCCAACAGGGAGGCTCCGGCTCCATACTGCAGTTCTGGAGCTCTGCAGCCATTTCAAAGGGATCCAGTCTGCAGTGTTGTTCACTCAACAGTGTTTATTATGGGTCCACAGTGGGTCCTGGCTGGGTTGCCTCTGTCACATTCTAGCTGTGGAAGGAAGGGTTTGAGAGTGTTGTGGATGTGATGAGAGGTTTGGCCAGTAGAGGGTGCTGTTTGTATTGGAGGATACGCGTGGAATGCATACAGTCAGCGTATCCATGCTGGCTTGAACAAATAAAACAGATACAATGGCTAACTGGGTGATTCCCGATACTTTTACCTATGTGTTGCTTTCTAAGAGAACATTAATTGATTTAAATACTTTGGTTGTTGCAGTAGATATCTCTTGACTGGGAAATTCAAGGGGAGTTTTCCAAGGGGTTCATTACTTGGATTTACTGAACAGAAATGTTGATTCTCTCATTTTTTTTCTGTCCTTCCTTCCATCGACCCGTGTAGAAGAAAGTACATGACGGTGCAGCCGTACGCCAGCCAGGGGAAGGACGAGATCGGCTTTGAGAAAGGGGTCACCGTGGAGGTCATCCAAAAGAACCTGGAGGGCTGGTGGTACATCAGGTGAGCATCACCTCCTCCCATTGGTCCTTACTGTGGAGGGCTTCCTCTGATTGGTCCTCACCATGGAGTGACAGGCACCTTAGCCAATGAAAAACATTGCTCCGGTTAAGAATTTACACCTATTAGTGATTTTATGTTGGATGGGCCCAGTTCCAATTACAATTAAATCCTTCACTCCCTTCAACAAGGCCTATAGGCTAGGGAAGTGAGTGAATGATCATATTGGAATCAGGCCAAAGTACATTTTCTAACACTCTAATGAAATGAGTCCCTTATCATTATTTTCGGAGATGTGATCAAGGCAGAGAGTACATCTCATCTGTTGAATTCTATTGTAAACCATCATACATATGTGGCTCGTTGGAGATCCGGTGAATGCGTTGTGTGTGATCTGTTCGGTGGAAGAGCGACAGAGTGTGCTGTATACTCAGTAAATGTGCATTTCCTGGCCTGTTGTTTGTAGTTTCCTCATGGCCCCGAAGGCCTTGTGGCGCCACTCTCCACTCTCCAGGTGATGATTACCACATGCTACTCTGGACTCTGCTCTGGCTTAAAGAACAGTCCTGTTACATCTCTCATATATTATCCACAGACCACAGGCAGCTGGAGTCACCTTGATAGGGGAGGACGGGCTCATAGTAATGGCTGGAACGGAGTGAATGTAATGGTACGCACATCAAACGCATGGCTACCTTGTGTTTGATAACATTCCACTGACTCCATTCCAGCAATTAAGCTGGAATTAGCTGTCCCCCCAGCAGCCTCACTCACACACACCACAGTGTTCTACTGCTCTGCTCAGAATCAGTCTGTGTTCTTTCTTTTTTTTCACCTTTATTTAACCAGGTAGGCCAGTTGAGAACAAGTTCTCATTTACAACTGTGACCTGGCCAAGATAAAGCACAGCAGTGCGACAATAAACAACAACACAGAGTTACACATGGGATAAACAAGCGTACAGTCAATAACACAATAGAAAAATCTATATACAGTGCGTGCAAATGGAGTAAGGAGGTAAAGGCAATAAATAGGCCAATAGTGGCGAAATAATTACAATTTAGCAAATTAACACGAGGTGTGCAGATGATGATGTGCAAGTAGAAATACTGGTGTGCAAAAAAGCAAAAAGTAAATAGGTAGATGGGCTGGATGGGCTATTTACAGATGGGCTGTGTACAGCTGCAGCGATCGGTAAGCTGCTCAGATAGCTGATGCTTAAAGTTAGTGAGGGAGATATAAGTCTCCAGCTTCAGCGATTTTTGCAATTCGTTCCAGTCATTGGCAGCAGAGAACTGGAAGGAAAGGCCAAAGGAGGTGTTAGCTTTGGGGATGACCAGTGAGATATACCTGCTGGAGTGCGTGCTACGGTGGAGTGTTGTTATGGTGACCAGTGAGCTGAGATAAGGCGGAGCTATACCTAGCAAAGACTTATGGATGACCTGGAGCCAGTGGGTCTGTTGACAAATATGTAGCGAGGGCCAGCCGACAAGAGCATACAGGTCGCAGTGGTGGGTGGTATATGGGGCTTTGGTGACAAAGCGGATGTCACTGTGAAAGACTGCATCCAGTTTGCTGAGTAGAGTGTTGGAGGCTATTTTGTAAATGACATCGCCAAAGTCGAGGATCAGTAGGATAGTCAGTTTTACGAGGTATGTTTGGCAGCGTGAGTGAAAGAGGCTTTGTTGCGAAATAGGAAGCGATTCTAGATTTAATTTTGGATTGGAGATGCTTAATATGAGTCCACATATTGTCCACATATTCTAAGTCGGAACCGTCCAGAGTAGTGATGCCAGTCGGGCGTCCGGGTGCGGGCAGCGATCGGTTGAAGAGCATGCATTTAGTTTTACTAGCGTTTAAGAGCAGTTGGAGGCCACGGAAGGAGTGTTGGCATTGAAGCTCGTTTGGAGGTTTGTTCATGTGTATGAGGACATCTAGTGGTCGTAGACAGTCAGTGGGAGAATAAACAAAATTAAGACTCCCTTTGACATCGTAAATAATTCTTGCATACTTGTCAACCTTGGCTGAAGATGTAATAAGATGTCATGTTTTACTGCTGATATTACTGACGGACATAAAGGGGAAGTAATCACAGTGTATTGCTTGTAATGACTTTGTAGTCAACACAAGATGCACTTTTTGACCGGTAGGGGTTACTATTTGACTGGTAAGGGTTACTATTTTACTGGTAAGGGTTACTATTTGACCGGTAAGGGTTACTATTTGACCGGTAAGGGTTACTATTTGACCGGTGAGGGTTACTATTTGACCGGTGAGTAAACTTCCATTCTCCTCCCCTATTCTGCTGCTAGGTACCTGGGGAAAGAGGGCTGGGCCCCGGCCTCATACCTGAAGAAGATGAAGGAGGACTTCTCATCCCCGGGCAGGAAGAAGACCCTGACAGGCCCTGTGGAGATCATCGGCAACATCATGGAGATCAGCAACCTGCTCCAGAAGAAGTCCAGCAGTGAGAAGGTAAGGTTTTAAAAGATTTCACTTTTAACTTAAGATTTCATTTGATTTAACTTTGAGCTTTTTAGTTTTTAAGCACTTTTTTTCTATTTTATTAGCTTTTGTTTGATTTATCTCTTGTATTGTATAGTTTTTTTACTGTGAAGTGTATTGCCATTTTTAAATGCAGTTTAAATAAAGTTTGATTTGATTGAAGGATGTCCAAGCGGATGGAGATTCCACCAGTCCTGGCGCCACATCTCCAAGAGTAGAGATCAGCCTGCCCATGCCCTATGCCCCAGGTTACAACCCCAGCCTCGACAGCGGCCCCAGCCCTGGCCCAGGTCCGAGTCCCAGTCCTGGGCTGAGTTCTGGATCTGGGATGGGTACCTCCAGTCCTAGCCTGGGCCCTGGTGCTAGTGGCCCTCTACAGGACAGTAAGGGGAAGACAGAACCTGGTTCCCCTGCTGTAGCACGTGTCGCTCCACACAGAGTGTCGATAGGTGAGTGTCATCGATTATGGAGTTGTATGGTGATTCAAATTAGACTATTTACTTGACTGAAGTAAAATATTGTTTTCTTTTTGCATAGGCTTTGAGGCTATAGGTAAGACATGGAAAGACGAAGGTGTATAGTGTGAATCTAATATTAGACTAATATTTGGGTGCGAATATATATCTATTAGACTAATATTTGGGTGCTAATATATATCTATTAGACTAATATTTGGGTGCTAATATATATCTATTAGACTAATATTTGGGTGCTAATATATATCTATTAGACTAATATTTGGGTGCTAATATATATCTATTAGACTAATATTTGGGTGCTAATATATATCTATTAGACTAATATTTGGGTGTAATAAAATGCAATAGAAACATATATAGTGCTGGGTGGTATAACATTTTGATTGGGGTTTTACAGATATACTAAGGTTTGTACTCGTCTGTTATGTGTTTTTGCAGTGTGTACAGTAGACTACTAATTGCACTTCTATCATTTCTACATTTGACAGTAAATGAGGCTAATCTATGATTCCATTCATTAGGCTCTCCCAACCTCCGACAAAAACCTCCTCCTAGAAGAGAAACGAATCTCGTAAGTCACTCTCAAATACAGTATGTATCAGAAAACGTTTTTTACACATAAACATAGAACTTTGAACTCAAGATTGCTTCTTTTTCTATTCCTCTTGTTTGTGTAGGGCTTCCAGTTACCTAAGCCACCAGAGCCCCCTACTGTGGAAGCGGAGTACTACACCATCGCAGAGTTCCAGTCTTGCATCTCTGATGGCATCAGTTTCCGTGGAGGACAAAAAGCTGACGTAAGCACCCAGAATCATAGAGATAGATACAGTATCTATACAGATATTTAGTTTCTGGATAGATGGATAGGCTACTGTCTATATGATCTATCTCTATGCTCAGAACTGCTGTACATATGTTGGTATTGAAATCTGTCTGAGCTCATTAAATATTAATGACAACTGACAGCTCACCAGAGACAACTGCTGAAGCTGCATAGATATGGCCTTGACGGTCTGTTAATTTTGATGATGCTGGCAAAATACTGTATAGAGTAAGAGCCAACTGGATGTCAGGGTGGACATTTCAAGTTAGAAGAAAGGAGCTTTTGTTTTGATTTCTCTAACCGTCACACCCAGAATGATGTAGGATCTTAATTTGAGCCAGTTTACTACAGCAGGAAAATAATCCTGCAATAACAGGGAATTGGAATTATTATGTATGGGTTGATACATTGTTCCTAAGGGAAAATCAAGTCTGAAATTTCAAAGTGGAAATTACTCACTTCAGAAGCCTTTTAAAATCTCAAATACACTACAAGTTTTAAATGTCTTGCATTGCAGGAAAGCTATCCTGCAACAGAGTGATCAAATGAAGGTCCTACATCTGTAAATGGGGAGGATGATGGTGTGATAGTGGAGGGCATGTTGGAGGAGGGAGGGAACAGCAGTGAGAAATAGGACACTATTACTCTGACCCTCTCCTATGCATTATAGATTCCAAGTTCTCCTGCAGCAGGGTGATCAAATTAAGATCCTACATCTGTATAACCACAATTCTCAAGAGATTTACATCTAGGAGAAACATTGTCTGCTTCCAAAATGGCACCCTATTCCCTTTATAGGGCACTGCTTTTGACCAGGGCCCATTGTTAAAAATACTATTTTTACCAGTGTGAAGTTCCATCAAGTGTGTCTGACTGTTGGTTATCTTCCCACCTATCTTCTCTGTAGGTCATAGAGAAGAACTCCGGGGGCTGGTGGTATGTCCAGATCGGGGAGACGGAGGGTTGGGCCCCCTGCTCCTACATCGACAAACGCAAGAAGCCCAACCTCAGCCGACGAACCAGCACGCTTACCCGCCCCAAAGTCCCGCCCCCAGCTCCACCCACCAAAAAGCAAGACTCAGAGGAGACACCATCACCTTCACCCAGTCACTCCATCTCCTCATCCTCCAAAGCCCCAGAATCCCCCAGCCGGCCCACTGTATATGAGGAACCAGAATACTGCAGCGTTCCTGCTGTTGGATGCGAGGGTGAGTCGGACACAGATTCCTGAAGGGAGAGACAATACATCGCCCCTGGAGGTGAAAATCAACAGTATGGTCTGTGAGAAGTACCGTGGTTCTCCTCCGGTCTGCAAGACCTCCTGTTATTATCAATAATAGAAGAAAGGTCCTTCAGGTCCGTTGAAGAGATGGCCAAGGAAGAATGTATCTATGAGAATGATGGCTTCAGGCGCAGTAGTGGTGTTGAGGGCTTTGGCCAAAGGCTGCTTGGCGGTTCCAACTCCCCAAGGATCTACCACTCCTCGACTGTACCCGCAAACCCTCAGGGTCTTCACCTCTAGCAGGGGAAAGCCATTGAAGAAGATCGCCCCAGAGCTGAGCCGAGCCAGTCCCTAGCCAAAGCCGACACCAGCCCCAGGTCGTCCTCCAAGCGAATCGGGTAGAGGTTCCAGAAACCTCCAGGCATCAGGGCGGTGGAGCAAAGGATAGGCCAGAGCCCCTCCAGCAAGCTCAAGCCCTCAGTGAGGCCTAAACCTCTCCTCACCACCAAGTCAGAGCCACAGTGCCCTGAGAGGATGGACATCACTTCCCTGAGGCGCCAGTTGAGGCCCACGGGTCAGCTCCGGCATACCATCCATGGGCTGAAAGACTCAGAGACGGCCTCCGTCATCTCGTCGGAGGACTCCCATTCTTTCAGCGTAACAGCACCTCAGACCTCTCCTCCAAGGGGAGCCGGGAGATTCAGATCTGGAGGGTTCAACCTATACCGGACCACAGGCGCCTCGACAAGGTCCAGGAGTCAGAGGTGAGCTTTCCATCTGGGGTGGGCGTGGAAGTCCTGGAGAGGCAGGAGGCGGCTGGTGGTACATCCGTTGGCGGGACGAGGAAGGCTGGGCGCCCACTTTCTGCTTGGAGCCCATCCGCCAAGGGAGGGACGGCGGTGGGTCCGAGTCTGACGGGCAGCGCTCTGGGTCGGGCAGTGGCACCGGGAGCAAGTCCAACAGCCTGGAGAAGAATGAGCAGCGCGTGCTGGCGCTCAACGACATCAACCTCCAGGGACTCACCAACCACCACCAGGTACACCATACGCCGGGGGGTCTGAGATCGAGAACACTCCCCCATCCCCTCCAAGCCTCCGGGGGGCTTCTCCAAGCCAGCTGTGCTGGTTAACGAGCCGTGAGAATGAGGAACGGTGGGGTGAGACCGCAGTCCGCCGTCAGACCCCAGTCCGTGTTCGTGTCTGCGCCACAGCCCGCCATGGACAGTCAACATTACATGACGAGTTCCCTGAGGCGGAACGAGTCATTGGCCGCCCACAACCAGTACCGTACCGACCAGTACCGCTCCGGTTCTGCTACTCTCGGTGTCGCCCGTAACTCCTCTTTCAGCGCGGTGCGTGCGCAACCCGTCACAGTCGAGAACCGATCGAGACCCTCAGAGCGCTCTATCACCAACAGGGGGTCTTCGGCGGAACGATTTGGCGCTGGTGGCGGGACGGACGCCTTGAGCAGGGTTGGGGTTGTTGTGCAGCATAATGGTATCCCCGTCTCCACAGTCAGGCCCAAGCCTATCGAGAAGAGCCAGCTGATCCATAACAACCTGGGGAGGGAGGTATATGTTTCCATTGCTGACTACCGGGGGCGATGAGACCATGGGCTTCCTGAGGGCACCTGCCTGGAGGTTCTAGACAGGAACCCCAATGGGTGAGTGGTACTGTCAGGTCCAAGATGCCCTGCACCCCAAGGGCTGGGTCCTCTCAACTACCTAGAGAGGAAGAAGTAATGGCCTAATAATAATAACAATGTCCCCCTTTGATGATGTTACTAAGAATATTGGGGATGACATCACTCCATAAGAATGTTACCCCACAAGAGCTACCACAAGCAATATGCTCCAAATATGTAAACAAATGATTGATTCTGAAAGACTTTATGTAAAAATATGTTGTTTTAACCTTATAATCAGAAATCAGAAAGAGATACATTTACTAAAATGTACACATAAAAGACTAAAAGTCCAGATTTTTGTGTGCGATATGGGATGTAACTTGAGAGACTGGAAAGCAGGGTTGGCCACCCCCAATGTTAGAAACACAAAGATGTTTTTGGAACTTTGGAGCGATGCGATTTGACACGACACCTTCTAGAAGGGGTTTACATTAGAAAGATAAGATAGCTGGGCAATGATGGCAAGCCTTATACCTGCCCTTGTGACTACAATGCCAAATAGGTGCCTTTAAGTAGATGATCAACTGAATGGGGTTGAAGAAGTGGGACGGAACACATCAGTGAATCAACGTCATTACCAAATGTATTACAGTGCCATAGGCCTATGAGCATGAATACCACCAAAATTATTTTTGTAACGTTCAAGAGAATCACTTGAGTAGGAGTGTTTAGGAGCGTTACGAGGATCAATCTAGAGTGTTGTAGTAGAATGTTCAGAATCAAATAAGAAAAAAAAACAAGAGAACGGAGAGATTTCAGTGACTCTCAGTGAGTCACAATTGACTCACTGAAAATGACTAATCCTTTGATTATCTTTTTTAGACATTACTGTATGTTTTGTTCTTTAATGTCTTTGTGTGTCTTTTGTCTGTCCTTAGAGATGTATTTCTGCTTTCTTGTGTAACACTCCACCGACAGCCCAGAATTGGAAAGAGTCAAAGTTTCCTCTCTCGGATATTCGATTCTCGGAAGTTTCACTGATGGAATATCTATGTTGAGGTACACGTAATTAGATGAACTTTGTAGTTTTACCCCATTTTGGAGTCCCACTTCTTATTCTATATTTTCAACTAAGCCTACAGAATCTTGTACACAAATAATGCGAAACCTGTCAAGCTTGAAATCTAAGCGAAGTATACTTATTGAAATAAATTCAAATTTAAGGTGCTTTTCATTTCATTGGCTATTTTGTAGATTTACTATTTATTTATGGGCACAAATAGCCTAATATTCAAAAATACCTAAAACGAAGTTTAAACACTGAATAATAAAAAATAAATGTTTTGATAACATCTGGATTTTCTGAACCCAAATCAAAGCATGTTTAAACATGCGGATATTGCTGTGCAGTATTGGTTTATGTGGTATGCAATAGAGTTTATGTTTACTTCCTTGCTTTAAAAGTAGTTTGGTATCTACTGGATTTAGAATCAGGACTATTTTGCAGGACTATTTTTGAGTTATTACTATTTACTTATCGTTTTCCCCAAACACAATACTGATATTACTTCAAAGCGATCCACAATTGAAAATCAAATGAAGTACTATTTCAACTGGCTGGTGTTTAAGACTGCTGAAATATTTTTCTAACAGTGTGTGAGCTTCTCAACTGAGGTTAAACACAAACTTTTCATGATATTTTCTGCTGGACAGTATTATAATATTAAACAAAGTATTGTACCTGCTAAATCGCAGTTATATCCGTTTTAGCCAACCATAGTTGTTTTTTGCTGTTACAGTGTGATCACACATAGACAATAATGAAGATTGAAGTTCCGTACTTTTGTGAATTAATGCACTTTAACACTTGTTTACAGTGCATTAATGTAAGGATGCAGTTGAAATACTCAGCATATTATTTATTGTATTTTTTTTTTACTATTTAATAGGAGTACTTTTTTTACCTCAAGTTTTTCAACTCCTGTCTTTTCAAAGGAGTTGCAAAATATCTCAGTCATTGGAGGATGCCAAAGCTCCTCACAATATAATAATTGGATACTGTACATGGTACTCTCTTGTGGGAGACGAATGCTACTGCAACATACTTTTTTCATGTTGCCTAACAAACCGGCAGTTACAATGCAATACCAAATGCACTGCTGGTCAGTGAAACTACCAACTACACAATGCCTGTACATAATTGAATGTTTTCAAATATTAATGCAGTTAGTCTTTTTTGTTGTTGGTAGTTTTATTAACATTTTTGTTCACTTTTTTGTATTTGGCTATCTTTTTTTTCAACCTTCTAAATGACTTTTTTTCCCCCCATGCTGTGTGCTGCAACTAGCAAAATCATGGACACTTCCTTTCTCCTTATTGGCCTGTACGTAATGCCTGATTCAAATCTTATTTATTTTGAACTAATGTTTATACCTCCCATTTGTGGTTTGACAATCAAATATTTATCCACTGCCTCACTAGACTGGACTAGACCTGTCAACCTAGTACAAAAGTCAATAATGTGTCATATACTGTATCATTTTTGACATTTCTACAGTCTATTTGGTATGAATTTCAAGCCGTTGCATACAGATCTATAGAAGCTGAAGTAAGTTCTGCTTCACAAATGGAGGGTAAAATGCTCTTTATCTCACCTATCTAAAGCAATGGAAATCAATAATTAGGTCTATGTCAAGTACAACTACAGTTGATACAGAACCCCTAGAACCCCTAACCCATCTCCCTCCCTCCCTCGATTGAAGGCATTATGTAAGCGTGTTGAATCACCCATAACATTTCGCTTCAGCACATATTCATGCATATCGCTATTGTTTAATTGAGCCCAATTTACATGGCTTCTCTGCCTCTGGCTGCAAATTACAAAGGGAATTGTAATGTGTCAAGCTCGACATTTTCATATTCAGTATTAGTTTTTTTTTATGATTTGTTCAATGTTTTGGTCAAAATGATCATTTTGTCTTTTTTCATTTTCACCCCATTGTATTTGAACATGTAATAATGAGAAATGTGCAATAGAAATAGGCATCTTTAAATAGCATAGCTATATAAAAACATGATCACCATTACCTCCTCTTTCAACATGTATAAAGATATATGATCCAAAAATATATTGTATATCCCTTAATCCATTCAAGCCATCATCGGTCATGTAAACACCTTTAGGTCATGACTCATTTCAGATCCACTGCTTTTTCATATTAGCCTTTTTCAAAAGAGCAACAGTTGCTAATGGCACTAAACCTTCTCAATCCCATTGGAGATGCTTACTTCCATTGAGCTACAGCACAAATGCTGTGACATGATGGACAGGATTTTTAACCAATGGCCACGTAAGAATCCCTTCTGGTCCTTCCTCCTGGCTAGCGTGCGTGGCTAGTGGACTGTGAATGGCACCGGCAGAACCCAATGACCCGGGTTCCGACCTCGTTAACATCTAGCTGTTCTCTACCACAGATCCACAGATGTAAGAGTTGTGTCAGCATCGAGGGCCACTAGGTACTCACCAGACTGCCTTCGAGCTGTCACGTTTGTGCCTGAACAAAATGTTTTTGTTCTTGGAGTGTGTCTCTCTCCTCCACCTACAGTACGCAGATGCCTCCATGCCATTTGAACACAAGCCATGCCGGCCTCTTCAACCCCGTTGCCATGGCAAAAGTGACATTTGGAACCATCACAGATGTCAACCGCGTAATGTAAACTGGGAGACTGTTAACCGGTAGTCTTGTTGGGAATGTGTACTACAGGGCCATCGTAGTTTAATCCATCGACTTCCAAACCTATACCTACCACCAAATATAAGAAAACACTTTTTTATGTATCTCCATGTCCTCGGTTAAGCCCCATGGGAATTCATTTCAGACTTGACCATGTTCAGAATGTTGAGAATCTTCTGAGGAGAAAGAGAGAGAATACTACATGGGTTTGGTTCTTTGTCCACAGATTACAACAGTGATGTTCTGAAGCTGGTTAGTTTAAAAGTTTCCTCTACAGGTGATTTTTATCACTTATCCCCAGATAACAGTTAAGGTGCTTCCCGGCTTTGGAAGGTCTCTGTTCATTTCCTTTCCCCTCCAGTAGGTTTGATAGGGAAGAAACACACACACACCCTTGAGTTTTAACTTTGGTGGAGGGTGCCACAGATTTGTGGTAAAGTAGCACCCGTGCAGGGGCCACACACACACACACACACACACACACACACAATGACAAGGGAAGCCAGTCATGTCAGAGGGAATAGATTAGACGCTCTAGCATATTTGCGAATTCAGCCAAGTGAGACCGTCCCTACTGACGCCACACTGCCTCGACTCTCTGCCCCCGCCTCCTTTCTCTCTTTTTATTTTAACAAATTGGCGGGCCTTCTCGAGCGTGACGTTCCCTTAAGCCTAGTAATCCTAGATAGCACCAGCCGGAATGTCCTTTTTTCCTCACGGATCTTTTTTTCTACTCTTCCTTTACTAGTGCCTCCTTGCTCACTCTTTGGCCTTTTCCACCATACTTCCGCCATGTTCTTTTTCTTTCTTTCGCCTCAACCAAAGCTAGTAGTTCCCAGTGCCGAAAGCTAGTCACTTGAAGTAGGAAGAAAGAAGAGATTGGATATGTTGAGTGTATCTAGTGTATGAGGTTTGGGTCGTAGGAGCATGTGATGTGAGATATTGTGTGTTGGTGTGTTTGAGAGAGGACGTGTGCACTGTGATGAGATGAAATACGTGCAGGTGAGGTCAGGAGAAAGATAGGAGGAGGTCAGGGATGAGGTTGGTTGGGATGAGGTCGGTTGTGTGTGGGATGCGTCGGGAAACCTGAGATGGATCAGATTGTGGATTGTAGATTACATTTCAAGAATGAGAGAACGAGACAGAGATAGTGAACAAGAGAGAGTGAGAATGAGATGGAGAGAGAGAGAGAGAGAGAGAGAGAGGGAGAGACAGAGGAGCTGGATACAGTTGTGGACATTGTGCTCCTCTGTTCATGCTGACTAGACTTCCATTAAAACCAGCAGCAACAGCTTCCATCAGAGACAATGAATAACACTGCATCATACTTCCTCCTCTTCTCCCATCTCCCAAGGCTTGGGCTAAGGAACTATCCATGTACGATGCGTGGCGGTGAAATCTCATTATCAAAACATAATTTTAATTGCGGTAGTTAAAGTTTTGAAGCCCAGTAATTCTCGCGCCGGTGGCGCCCTGATAGCGGGGCAACACAGCCACGAGGGACTAATCTAAAACGAAGTAGATTGCGGCTGTCGAAGATGGATAGATGCTCTCACTCTTTGTCTCTCTAGTTCCGTCTCTCTCCAGATTTTTAGCGGGTGGCATATTAATCATGTGTCTGATTTATTCAGCTTGATATAATTTGCAGTGGTGAAGCTTCAACTTCTGTCTGATGGCTTATGCTGTCCTGGTGTGAAGGGAGAGGCTGGAGAGCCAGGTTAATGAGAGAAAGGGTAGGTTAGGGGGGGTAGGAGATGTGATGTTTTGAGAAAGTTAGTAGTAAGTGTTTGTGAAAGGGGTGTGAGGTGTTTAACCTAAGGGTTGTCTTTAGTAGGTATTTTAGAGTGAATTTTTTATGTTGTTTGCTCATGAAGGTAGTCAGTGAATGAAAGAAAAGAAGAAGAAAAGGCGAGGGATGCTTACTCAGTGCTAGAACTGATGGTAACACTTCAGACAGGTGGAATGGGACTGTTACTTAACACAATTAACACAACAGGTGGCGTTGGGGCATTGTTTAGAATGCTAATGTGTTGCATGGCTGAGGAATAGAGCATGCTGGTTCTTTTTTTGTGTTTCCTGCTGTGCTGAGACTCTCACTGTTTGACTTCCTGTTCTAATTACTACTTTATACTCTCTTTAATTAACCCTCAGACAGATACATCATGTCACATCACTCTTAGCAATAACTGCTCAAACTGCTTAAAACGGGTACCAATTTGGACCATATTTATTTGCCACATCCATATTTTCTGGAGGGAGGATTTGTCAGATAAAGATGTGTGTAATTTGCGGGGTCACCGAATACATTTTAGTTGGCGTAGTCAAAAAGTCTTGTTATTACCTAAGATAAGGTCTTCATGAGCATCCAGTGACGCCAGTTATAGTCAATTCTATTTACTGTAGAAAGTAGTGTGGCAAATCTCCAACACTGTCACAAAAACCTAATTTGTCGACAAGGCCTCAAACCAAAGTTATACTCTCTAAACCTATGCTCTGTTAACCGTCTAGATCCTTATACCCAAACTTGAAACAATAATGACCCACTACCAGTATGTCAACTCTTTTACATCATACCACCAATGCTTCAAGTTGGACCAAAGGAGTTGCTATAGTATTTGTTTTTCTCACTTTTTTTATTTGCATTATTCTTATGCAACATTTGTGTTCAACTCTATAGAGACAACTATAGAGACTAGTCCTGTTTTCAAAAGAAAGGTATCATGGGAGGTTGGAGTTCAAGAGAAATGTGTTTTCTGATTCTTTTTGTGACAAAATGTAATGTTGAGTGACAAGGCGATAAAGCAGCAGGACATGATATTACAATTTTGCATCAGTGAGTAAGTCAATAAGTGTATGTGAAAGTACAGCAAATGTACAAATAATCAAATCAGTCTACTCTTCAACGGAAAACAGAACAATTTGTCCGTGTGCTAGCGGTTCTTTTTGAATACAGGGCTGTCCCTTTTTACCATTTCATTTTAAAACCTTTTTTTGTTGTTGTATCTTGTTCATGTTTACATTGTATCTTGCATTGCCCTAAAGAGAAACACTATTAAATGTATTATCTTTGTTTAATTAATGTTGCCTCTCTGTTTTCATTTGTTAGCCTGAACATTCACATGCTATACATTATGAAACAGAATATTTACAATATTATTATATATTACAGTCATTTAGCAGATTATTTTTTTCCAAGCAATTTACAAGAATACATATTCCTACTTTTTCCCCTGTACTGGTCCCCCGTAGGAATAGAACCCAGGACCCTATCACTGCAAGCAGCATGCTTTACCAGCTGAGCCACACGGGACCAACTGAGCTGATATGACTCATACATTCATATTTCTGATTTATTTATAACTTTTACATACAATCGTAGGTGACAGTCATTTTATTGAATGATACATATATATTCATTTGTTGTATGGTATAAATCAGAATCAGTATATTTAGACTTGGATTGTACAATTGAACAATCCTGTTTTAGATGTATATTGTATGAGTTATGAGAGAAAACTGTAAAAATTGTAAGGGCAGAAAATGAAGATGAACTATATCTACCGCTAACGAGAAAGATGGAGGAAGAAATCCTACTGTGGCATCCGGACATCTATACACATGTAGAAAGATGTATCACATACGCCTAAACGAACATGAAAAACGTGCACACCTACACTCCCCTTAGGACAACCACCCAGCCCCCATCGAACCCCACCGGTTACAAAACGCTCGCTTTCAACAGAACATGTGCAAGTCACTCTCAGCATCTAAAGGTTAGTGCATTCATCACATTTATCATGGGTGGTTATGGGAGGTGTAAAGAGAATGTAACACTCAGGCTAACAGCTGGGAGAGGAGAAATACATAGAGACATCATGTCCAACATAAAGACTGTGTTGGAGTATTTCAGGAAGGTTCTAGAATGACAGGCATCAAATAAAGACGTTACAAACACTTAGGCCGACCGTGTTTCTGCCACCTTTTGGTTGCGCATAGACCATTTTCGGAATACTTCAGAGAGGTATTGAAGTAAAGGTCTTAGTGTTTCTGTTCATTCCATGTCACTGTCATCTTCAGGTGTGACGGTGATGGCATATTTAAGGGAGACAGTGTCGACAGCTGAGGAAAGCTCCCATAGGACGACCCATTGCTAAAACAGATTCTCATTGGTCAGTGGAACTATTCATATATATCCACTAGATGGCAATCTTGAACTAGTCTGTTCTCCTCAGCCTTAGCTGGAGAAGTCAGAAGGGAGCTTGAGCTCATAGTTTGCGGTTTTTAGCTGTAAAGGGCCTTTGTAAAGCAGGTATAAGGACTGCATGTATTCATTATTTTTTTTTTTAAACACATGAACATTTAATCCATCATCACAGAGTATTACCTATGGACATTAACTATGACCCATCATGGTATAACAGAGTTATGGGATACTAATACATCTTGATGACAGATTTGATATATATCTTCTAGATTATTATCAGACCTCATAACTCCTACTAGATATTACGATATCTTACATGCTATTAATCCACTACTGACAGACATATGTATATCTGGGGACATCAGAGGGATATTTGGATGAGGTGGCTGCTTGCAGTGCTTGGAGCCCCTGACCTAAGCCTAGTGTCCCTGGAGGACCCGGTTGAACATAAACCACCTAGGCAGCTGGGGCCGTCCAAAACACATGATGTAACAGGTGCCCCAAATCACATACCACTGAAAGCACCAAGTTCCGCTGGACCACAGAAGGTCAGGGTTAGCAACTCTATTTGGATTCCTGTGTGTTTTATGACTATGCTGACACACTGTGTACATGATCCATGCAATCAGTGTGGCTGGGAGATGATAGTAATCTCAATCAATGGTTTGTATAATTATTTGAAACCCTTGTTAGTGAACAGCTAAATTAGTTTTTTATATACTAACTCTATTTTGTCAATCTACCAATTGGGCTTCAGGAAGAAGCATAGCACAATTACAGCAGCCATGAAGGTTTTAAATAATAACACTGAAGCCTTTGACAAAAAACAGCACTGTGTCTCACTTTTTATTGATCTCTCTAAGGCTTTTGATACAGTTGATCATGCTATACTAAGGCAGAGATTGTCAAGCGTCGGTCTTTCGGCGCATGCAGTTGCATGGTTTGCTAACTATCTGTCTGATAGAACTCAGTGCACTCGATTTGATGGGCTCATGTCTGTTAAATTGTCTGTCTGTAATGGGGTCCCCAGGGCTGTGTACTTGGTAGAGGCGAAGGTCGAGAGCTGTGCGTCCTCTGAAACACAACCCAACCAAGCCGCACTGCTTCTTGACACAATACCCACTTAACCCGGAAGCCAGCCGCACCAATGTGCTGGAGGGTGCATGCACTGCGCCCGGCCTGCCACAGGAATTGCTAGTGCGCGATGGGACAAGGACATCCCTGCCGGCTAAACCCTCCCCTATCCCTGACGATGCTAGGCCAATTGTGCGCCGCCCCATGGGTCTCCCGGTCGCAGCCGGCTGCAACAGAGCCTGGACTCGAACCCAGAATCTCTAGTGGCACAGCTAGCACTGCGATCTAATGGTGTTTTCTAAAGCAAGAAATACAGTGAGGGAAAAAAGTATTTGTTCCCCTGCTGATTTTGTACGTTTGCCCACTGACAAAGAAATTATCAGTCTATAATTTTAATGGTAGGTTTATTTGAACAGTGAAAGACCAAGAAAACAATTGGTAACACACTACGCCGTGAAGGACTGAAATCCTGCAGCGCCCGCAAAGGTCCCCTGCTCAAGAAAGCACATATACATGCCCATCTGAAGTTTGCCAATGAACATCTGAATGATTCAGAGGACAACTGGGTGAAAGTGTTGTGGTCAGATGAGACCAAAATGGAGCTCTTTGGCATCAACTCAACTCGCCGTGTTTGGAGGAGGAATGCTGCCTATGACCCCAAGAACACCATCCCCACCGTCAAACATGGAGGTGGAAACATTATGCTTTAGGGGTGTTTTTCTGTTAAGGGGACAGGACAACTTCACCTCATCAAAGGGGACGATGGGCGGGGCCATGTACCGCCACATCTTGGGTGAGAACCTCCTTCCCTCAGCCAGGGCATTGAAAATGGGTTGTGGATGGGTATTCCAGCATGACAATGACCCAAAACACACGGCCAAGGCAACAAAGGAGTGGCTCAAGAAGAAGCACATTAAGGACCTGGAGTGGCCTATCCAGTCTCCAGACCTTATTCTCACAGACAATCTGTGGAGGGAGCTGGAATTTTAATTGATGACGGCCTCTCTTTTAAATTGCATATTCAACAATGTTTTTCTTTTGAAGCCAGAAGGAGGCTAGTATCAGCTACATTTATGCCTTTACTAGACTGTGGGGATATTTTATATATGAATGCTTCCGCTCAGTGTTTGAGATCAATTGACACCCTTTACCATGGCGCATTGAGATTTATTTTGAACTGCAAAACCTTTACGCACCACTGCACTTTATATACCAGGGTTGGCTGGCCTTCTCTAGTCACTCGTAGGCTCAGTCACTGGTATACTTATATTTATAAAGCCATTTTGGGTTTACTACCATTTTGTTTGGGCATTTTTATTGTTCAGAAGGCTGATTTGAGGCTGATTCCTGACCTGTCAATGTTTTTAATTTGCTGTTTCATGATGTTGTTATACTCTTGTGAATTCTATGTTTTTACTAGATTACCTGTAGTTTTGCCAGGACGCTCTTGAAAAAGACTTCAAATCTCAATGAGCCCTTCCTGGTTAAATAAAGGTTAAATACATTTAAACTGGATTTTCTGGATTAATTAAAATCAAGAGTATGGATATAATAAATAAGAATTTGTCATCAAGTGTATGTTATAGTTGGATATGTATGAGAGATAATCCAATCATATTAAGATATTGGAGATGTGATAGAAAATATAGAATTAGCTTGTAATCAAATTTTTTTTAATGTATGTTCTATTCAAGTTCTATGAGAAAAGCAGGCACAGACACTTCTTTGAAACACATCTGGACAGTTTATTGACACAATCGTCCGACTCACATTTAACATAGCTCACAAACAGATCACTTGGAAACTAGTTTTCAAATAAAGACAGGTTTGCAAAGTATCTTAAACAATGGATGAGTCACAACATAGAACATATATTCTTCTACATCATGGAAAATAGGAGCAATCGTGTTTGATCAAGCCTATGTTACATTTCTATGTGTAGCGTTCTGATCGACCCCTGAACTCTGTTTAAACGATGGCCTAGGAGATTGCGATGTAGCCTTTTTATTTTTTCGCTTGTCTTCTATTGGTCCCAAAGTTCACTAACTAGGACGGAGTGAACAATCAACTCAAAGAACTCAAAGACACAAAACAAAGTATATTTCCCAGGTGAAACCTGTCTAGTGATATCTGAAGAAGGGCTTTTCTAAAATGGAGGATAGTAGAAGAAAGCAAACACCCAAGTACAGTAGGATCTGAGATCAAAACACTTCAATGGAAGATAGATACAATACAGGGTCGACAAACAATTTATTTTTTGGTAAATTGGTATCACACAACTGGTTGGTGTTATAGTTAGGGCCCTGAGTTTTTGAGTTTTCCAGGTCACTAGGTCAGGAACAATTCTGGGCCCTAGTCATAGTATCTGTGTGGAGGGCTGAACTTTAAGCCACTGAGTACTGACATGAGTCAGACCACTTCAATTAATCCTGTATGTAACTCAATAAATATGATAGGCAGCAATTTAGGTGCCTTGTTTTTTTTGCATGATATTTAACTTTTACATTATTATAGGTTGTCAATGTACGGTATGCCATTCATGACATGACCGTATTTCCAATGACTATTGTTTACATTAGTGGTTGTAGGTTAAATTCCTTGGATAAAGGGTCAATAAAAATTAAACTAAAAGAAAAACATTTCAAGTATGGGGAAATTGAGTGTGTTTAGCACAGACATTGCAAATTTACGAGGTGGATTAACACATTTATTTTTTATTGGATTTCGGATTTCGTCGGACACTTAGTATCAGCACAAATTTTACTGTGATAGAATATGCCAGAGATTACCTATAGACTAGACCACTTAAAAAGTACAATCAGGATTCTTATGAAGTAACATTTAACATTGCCATACAACGACGGCCTTTAAACTATATACTTGGTAAGAGCTATAAAAACAAATCTGGGTTTGGACTCAAAAGGAGGCATCAACAACAACGTATAAATTACAAAAAAATTCAGCGTCTGAATATTCAGGGTTTGTAATATTATTAATCTGTGCTTATGTTGTACCCAAAGCAACAAGGTGTTATGATTGTATACTGCAGGGAGTCCCATGTATTGGTGGAAGGTACAAGATAATATCATTCCTGGCTTTAGGATACACCGTAGAAGTAGAAATAGCTGATTATTTCATGGTTTCAATCAACCAGAAAACAAACATTACAATCATGACTATCAATCGGGAAAAAAAGCTGACAAAATATGTTTTTTCTCTCTCGATACTACCAACCACACCAATAAAACTATTTGCCTAATTTTAAAACATAAATTAACATTCAAAATGTGAATTAACACTTCAAGCAGTAGCGTATAATATCATAAAAACACAAAGTTCTGTTTGTGAGTGTAAAGAGGATGTATACGAAGTATCTGCCCCAAAAACAGAGAGCTGGCAAATACTGACGCAGCATTACATTCCAGATTCATTTGTCGATTATCTATTAATTACACCAGGACGCAAGATAAACGTGTTAAAAAAACTGCCTTTTCATTTCTCGGCAGAAAGCTATGGCATATAGCTCCAGTACACACAAGCACGAGGTGAATTTCAATGGGATATATGACACATACTGATCATAAAGGGGAAAATTCTTACTTTTACAAAATCACATTTTCAGGTAGTCTTGCATTGATGTCAATGGGAGACTGAGTGATAATTCGACTTAAGTGTAAATTAGGATTTGCCCCAAAGTGATAAAAGTCATATGGGGTAAGTGACAACACGTGTAACCGACTGTATATCAACTTGTAACATTGAGGAACTCCCATTTACCTCTCATAACCCTACATTAATGTGTGTAACTGTGAAGGGTATTTGTTGCTGGTGGAAGCACTATGCAGATGCTAGAACTGAACCGTGATAGGGTTAGAGTTGTGTACATATTACTGACTGTCTGTGATGCAAATGACCTCTGACCAGTAAGTATTTTGAGTTATAAAAATAAGTTGGGGTCAATTCAGTTTTGTTTCATGTGCTTTTTATCCTCTGAGTTTCTGAAGTCCTGTTTCTGAAGCTTTTCTTCGGACACACAACATCGTATTTGGTATTTAGTAAGGGGTCTTGGTGAAAAATATGGATAGAAACAAAGCATTATTTATCACACATCCGTATGTAACAAATTAACTGTTCATAAATTAAGGCAGGGGGCTGTGTCGGATCGGCGGTGAACGCTATTACCATGGCAACAATCACAGTGCATTGGGCTGGTGTTTTGCGTAAACTGTCACCATTTTGGGGCGTTAACAGCTGGACCTGAGGAACACCCAATAAATGTACTTTCACTTCCTGCTTCCAGTCACATGATGTGGGTACAAATTCTGGGATTGGATTGGGAGCTGAGGCTGCCAGTGACATTGTTTTGATGGCTGTTTAAATGTATTGTGTAAAATAATCTGTATCCTCTCCTTTCTTGATGGGGCATTTCTGAGAGCGCAGTACTGACTTCAGTGCAACATACAACACTGCAGAGCAAGCAGATAGCTAGCTAGCGCAACAGGACAGCTACCACCAATGAATGTGCTATAGAACTACCACACAAATACATTTGGTTGAGAATATATGACTTACTGTATAGGAGCAAGAGGTGATACAGCACTCCTTCACACGTCATATACTTACGTCCCTATACTTCACAACTTTATACAACTGTAGACATCTTCCTATTGATGAATCCTATGACTACTACAGAAATGCATCCCTTTCCGGGCCGTGACGCTTGAGCAACAAATAAGTCCTCTCATTTCCTCTGCAGTTTGCCTAAAAACACACAGACAGAAGTTGTGCCATACTGAGACGTTATGTTAATAAAGAACTATCTGTGGACAAGGGCAGCCATTTTGCCTGTTGTTTTTTTTCAGACAAAGTTGAGTCAAGTTAAGAAGCAAATGTTGGAACTTAACAGTCCTTCTCCTCTTCAACATAAATAGATAATCTCAAGACCAAAAATTTTGAATTGAAACCACCTCGTTTTCTTCCATGCAAATGAGCAAACTCGCGGCAGTCGTCTGGAAGTGGCTTAAACAACAAAATAAAAAGTAGTTTCACGTCTTCTCTTTCCTCAAAGTCTGAAACTTCCTGAATCCTTGTAGAGAGTAAGAAGAATGAAAACTTCAAGTTGAGAGAGGAAGTTCTACTTGTGATTTACAAACCCCACCAATTCAAAAGCCGCCACACACTGCATCAGAGAGAGGAAAGTGGAAATGCAAGAGTCCTTTGCAGTGCCGGTCTACTAACTGTACCAGCCAACAAAAAAATGGTATTTGAAACAAAAACCAACATTCTTCCTCAAAATCCATCACACAAAAGTACCAGAGTGAACTGTCCATTGTCCATTTCCCTGATCTTAAAGGTTTATCAAAGTCTTTCCCCAACTTCTTCCCCTCTCCCCATTAACTTATGGCTGTGGCCCTCAGTTTCGGGCCTTTAGCTTCAAAGGCCCCCTACGTGCTACGGTAGGTCTTAATGATGTCTTTGATTTGTCTCCTGCAGATGGGGCAGCAGGCGTTGGACATCTTCTTGAGTTTGGCCGCCGCAGGTGTAGCAGAGACACATGTGACCGCAGGCGTAGATGACCGTGTCCACGTGGTTCTCATAGCAGATGGAACACTCATCGCCAGTCGGCCACCCGGCCCTCTCCGCTGCCTGATGGGAAGGTGGGCGACTTGGGGAGGCTGACGGGCGAGCTGGGGGTCGTTCCTGTTAGGGGGGAGGTAGCAATGGAGGGAGGGAAGGAGGGAGAGGGAGAAAGAGAGAGACATTCTGCATGTCATTCAATGGTCTTTCTTTATTTTTACTATTTTCTACATTGTAGAATAATGAAGACATCAAAACTATGAAATAACACATATGGAATCATGTAGTAACCAAAAAAAGTGTGAAACAAATCAAATAATATTTTATATTTGAGATTCTTCAAATAGCCACCCTTTGCCTTGATGACAGCTTTGCACACTCTTGTCATTCTCTCAACCAGCTTCACCTGGAATGCTTTTCCAACAGTCTTGAAGGAGTTCCCACATATACTGAGCACTTGTTGGCTGCTTTTCCTTCACTCTGCGGTCCGACTCATCCCAAACCATCTCAATTTGTTTGAGGTCGGGGGATTGTGAAGGCCAGGTCATCTGATGCAGCACTCCATCACTCTCCTTCTTGGTAAAATAGATTTTACACAGCCTGGAGGTGTGTTGGGTCATTGTCCTGTTGAAAAACTAATTATAGTCCCACTAAGCCCAAACCACATGGGATGGGGTATCGCTGCAGTATTGCTGTGGTAGCCATGCTGGTTGTGTGCCTTGAACTCTAAACAAAACACAGACAGTGTCACCAGCAAAGCACCCCCACACCATAAGACCTCCTCCTACATGCTTTACGGTGGGAAATACACATATGGAGATCATCCGTTCACCCACACCGCGTCTCACAAAAATACGCCGGTTGGAACCAAAAATCTTCAACTTGGACTCCAGACCAAAGGACAAATTTCCACCGGTGTAATGTCCATTGCTCGTGTTTCTTGGCTCAAGCAAGTCTCTTGTACATATTGGTGTCCTTTAGTAGTGGTTTCGTTGCAGCAATTCCACCATGAAGGCCTGATTCACACAATCTCCTCTGAACAGTTGATGTTGAGATGTGTCTGTTGCTTGAAGTCTGTGAAGCATTTATTTGTCTGCAATTTCTGAGGCTGGTAACTCTAATGAACTTATCTTCTGCAGCAAAGGTAACTCTGGGTCTTCCATTCCTGTGGTGGTCCTCACGAGAGCCAGTTTTATCATAGCGCTTGATGGTTTTTACGACTGCCCTTGAAGAAACTAAGTTCTAAGTTCTTGAAATGTTCCGTATTGACTGACCTTCATGTCTTAAAGTAATGATGGACTGTCGTTTCTCTTTGCTTATTTGAGCTGTTCTTTCCATAATATGGACTTGGTCTTTTTTCAAATAGGGCTATCTTCTGTATACCATCCCTACCTTGTCACAACACAACAGATTGGCTCAAACACATTAAGAAGGAAAGACATTCCACAAATTAACTTTGAAGAAGGCACACCTGTTAATTGAAATGCATTCCAGGTGACTACCTCATGAAGCTGGTTGAGAGAATGCCAAGAGTGTGCAAAGCTGTAACCAAGGCAAAGGGTGGCTATTTGAAGAATCTAAAAAAATATATATATATTTTGATTTGTTTAGCACTTTTTTGATTACTACGTGATTCCATATGTGTTATTTCATAGTTTTGATGTCTTCACTATTATTCTACAATGAAGAAAATAGTAAAAATTAAGAAAAACCCTTGAATGAGTAGTTGTTCTAAAACTTTTGCCCGGTAGTGTATGTACTGATGTAATGGATCTAATCTACAGTGTTGATCAATACATTCCTTACAAGAAATACAGTACAAACCCATTTTACCACTGAAGGCAGCCTCAAATTACATAACTACAACAGTAGACGAGACATTGTGTCCTCTCGCTGCACAGCACGAGAAGCAATGTACCGAACAGACTCACCACCCAGGACATCTGCTACCTAGTGTCCCTCTCTCCTCTCTTAACCCTGCAGTGAGTTTGATAGTTTGATTAATAGAGTGTCTCTGAAAGGTACAGACCTCCCGCAGAGCCACCACAGTAGGCCCCGAAGCAGGGGCCTCCCAGACCTCCGTTAAGAACAGGGTCGGAGCTTCCACTACCCAGTGCCAGGGCTAGGGCGCTGGGGGTGTGGGGGGAGGAGGAGGGAGAGCTGGGGTTGGAGGAGCCCGAGCCGGCTGGTCCCCGAGATGTGTGGAACCTGGAGCCAGAGAACAGACAGAGAGAAAGGTGATGGTTATGAAAACATATAGAGTTCAAATATAGCCATCTCAACTATAGCCACCTCAACTATAGGCACCTCAACTATAGGCACCTCAACTATAGCCACCTCAACTATAGCCACCTCAACTATAGCCAACTCAACTATAGCCAACTCAACTATAGCCAACTCAACTATAGCCACCTCAAATATAGCCACCTCAAATATAGCCACCTCAACTACTGTATAGGCACCTCAACTATAGCCAACTCAAATATAGCCACCTCAAATATAGCCACCTCAAATATAGCCACCTCAACTACTGTATAGGCACCTCAAATATAGGCACCTCAAATATAGTCCCCTCAAATATAGCCAACTCAACTATTGCCACCTCAACTATAGCCAACTCAACTATAGCCACCTCAACTATAGCCACCTCAACTATAGCCACCTCCACTATAGCCACCTCAACTACTGTATAGGCACCTCAAATATAGGCACCTCAAATATAGGCACCTCAAATATAGCCAACTCAACTATTGCCACCTCAACTATAGCCAACTCAACTATAGCCAACTCAACTATAGGCACCTCAACTATAGGCACCTCAACTATAGCCACCTCAACTATAGGCACCTAAAATATAGCCACCTCAACTATAGGCACCTCAACTATAGGCACCTCAAATATAGTCACCTCAACTATAGCCACCTCAACTATAGCCACCTCAAATATAGGCACCTCAAATATAGGCACCTCTAGTACTGCAAGTGGACTATCCAGTAGGTTCTACATTGAAGAATGATCCTATATCATAAAGAACCGAGAGAAAGAAATATTATTATTACTATTTTTATGTATTTATTTTATTTATATTCATTTAAAAAAATATCTGGTAATATTTATTATATATATCTATATATTCTATATAATATTTATTTTACATCTATATTTTCCCCTTTCTCTAATCACCATTCAATACTTTTTTTTTTTTACTGTTATTGTTGGTGTCATTTTCTCAGCTGGTTTTAGCAACAGTGGCCTTGTTCATTCATGCTAATAAAGCTTATCTGCATCTGAAAGAAGAGTTGGTATGTTAAGAAGACATAGGCCTACAGAGATCAGAGGGGGGTTTCTCTAAGTGTGCTATACAGTTACACAGTACATTGGTAGACCGATGAATGATCTTATGATCCTATTGAAGTGAATGGCTTTTCAATACATTTTGGGGATTTCTGGCGAAGTTTAGGGAGATATGTGGGGGTTTTGTCACGTTCCACTCTTTTTTTTTACATCCCCTGTTTCTGTGGTGAAGGCAGGGAAACAAATGGAAATTCAGAGTCCATGTTTAAGAAGCACATATATGAATGCCAGTGATGCCTAAGGTGATGGGTCATGTTTCAGAGACCCCAGCCCCAGTGTGATTAACATGACATATTGGGTTCCAAAGTCACGGACATGGACACATTACGTAAGTCGGAATCCGACCCTGGCTACGTCAGGCATACAGTACATGCCTGTATATCGATGAAAGAGGATACGTCAGAAAAAATGTTTGAAGTATCTAAGGACGAAGTGATTCCTTAACATTGGTTGACGGTTGGTTCGTTAAATGGTTGATAGTGATTGAGTAGTAATAATTTATATAGACTGAGCAAGATTGAGTGTCACTATTGATTTTATAAAGGGGATCACCTAATCAAAAGTGATACTACACCAAAAACAAACATAATTCTTTTGTAGACTGTATTTATGGATGTAGACTAATTGTATGCAGCCAGGCATTGTTAGTCCAGCGCTGACCCGCAGTAGTTGTAATATGAGGCCAATTGTTTTATTTTTGGTTTAAGTAGGCACTAACAGAATTACTATTTAATGTTTAGTAAATGACTATGAAAATTGTCTGTCTTGTTGAGTGTATGTGTCATAATATTTATTTTTTTTTATATTCAAAGCTTTGCTAATTCGCTAGGCACAATGGAAATGGCTATAGTCACCATTTCGCCCTAAAGCCACAACATCCAAAAACAGAGACATCATCAGCAACCAACAGCAACAATGAACTACAATGAACCCTTGAACATTTCAATAACATGTTATTTTAAGACACGAGGATGAGAGGAGGAATAGATCATCAAAGCCTATGGGGATTATGGTAACTGGGAGCTCGGTGGTCTTTCTCAGTGCGGTATGTCTGTTTTTCTGGATGGCATGGTGGAAGAATGGGAAATATGAGTCGTCTGGTGTGTGGCCCACGGTCCATCATTAAGACTGCCATCAGCTGACAACATGGCGACTGGCCACCGTTTCTGGCATCTCTCTGGGAGCGATTGATCTATGGCCAGATCCAAAATGGCTGCCCAGTTGCGGTCTTTCTATGCTCACACACACTGCAGAGGCTGTCGACTAGGCCAGTCAACTTTTCGCTTACTGTACCACCATCTCAATTTACCCACTCGTGCTTTTTATCAGTCGGCCTATGGTCTCGAGTCTTCTCAAGTACACCCTGTGGATAGGCTAAGTACCCCCAGGGGTCCTAGTACCCCTGGTTGGGAACCACTGGCCATTTTGGTTCCGCAACAACGCTAACATAATGTAATACTGATCTGATGACTGACTGACATGGTGCATTACGTCATGTGGTAGGCTGTACTGTACAAGTCTTGTGGAGTCTTTGAGGTTTTCTAAATGGGGCTGTATGTGCTGGTATAGTTGGAGAGGAGGGTAAAGACCTGGGCTGTTTGTTTGTGTAGAGGGTTGCTCTGGTGCCCCTAGGCTCTTGGTGCCTCAGTGTGTGTGTGTGCGATGTGTGTGTGTGTGTGCGGTGTGTGTGTGTGTGTGTGCGGTGTGTTTTTAGATGGTCATTTGTAGAATGTCTATGTATAACGCACACTCCCATAACTATCCTTAGTTTGTACGTACACACCCTTATCCTCCTTATAAACTACCACTACAACTACTATTCAGAGTCCCCCTACAAATTACTACTACGCTGACATGGACTCTAACCCAGAGGCGTGGTGATGGTGCCGAGCCTCTCTCTGTCCTCCATCTCTCCCATTTGAATCCCCTATCTGGCTTGTCCTCAGCAGCTGACCGAGGATCAGTGGAGCCCAGCTCTGATCCTCCTGTTCACTCCCAGATTAATTTAGAGAGGGACTGTGGACAGCTGTGGCGGCTCACTCCCCTGCCTCCCAAATGGCACCTTATTCCCTATGTGGTGCACTACTTTTGACTGCACTACTTCTGACCAGAGCTCTATGGGCCCTAGTAAAAAAAGTTGTGCACTATATAGGGAATAGGGTGCCATTTGGGACACAGCAAGTTTATTAACAAGAGTATGTTTGTCCAGATCCTCTAAAGCAGTCTGCTATGGGAGGATTCTGAGGAATGTGGGCTATGTGACACTGAGACTGGGACTGGCCTACTTTGACTCAACAACACTGGGTCACACACTGTCGCCCTACAGTCATGGTTGTGACTGAGGATGACCTTTGTGGTCATATAGTGACCTTAGGTCATCACAGTCTCTACATCTCAGAAAAGGAACGTGGGATATCCTTCTAGGGATCTGTTTAGTGGTAGACTGATGAATAGGAGGATGGGAAGATGGGAGGAGGTAAAGAGGAGAGTGGGGTTGTAAAAGTGGTTGCTTATCTTTCTACATCAATTGAGATTTCTGTAACACGATATCCAAAGAAACTTTAAGAGCTTTGAGAGGTTTGGCAACTGTATATGGGTGGTCTTTAAATTTGTTGTCAGCACCATTTTCTACATTTAGGCTCTCAATGGTAATTTGTCAAACCTGTATATAGGATAGTGGATACTGTATATATAGTTAAAGCAGCAATATGTAACTTTTTGAGTGACCTGACCAAATTTGCCCTCAGAACACCGCAATTTGTCGGGGCATGGACTCTACAAGGTGTCGAAAGCCCTTCCACAGGGACGCTGGCCCATGTTGACTCCAATGCTTCCCACAGTTGTGTCAAGTTGGCTGGATGTCCTTTGGTGGACCATTGTGTGTGTGTGTGTGTGTGTGTGTGTGTGTGTGTGTGTGTGTGTGTGTGTGTGTGTGTGTGTGTGTGTGTGTGTGTGTGTGTGTGTGTGTGTGTGTGTGTGTGTGTGTGTGTGTGTGTGTGTGTAGTAGTAGAGGCTAGAGAGATCATGTTCATTGTAAACACAGACCGAGCTGGATGATACTAACTCATCATATGTCATATGCTGCCCTTTATCGCTCATTAAAATCCAGTGGTGAGTGCGACGTGTGTGTGTGTGTGTGTGTGTGTGTGTAACTGCTAGGGAAGAGAAGGACATCAGAGTCACTAGACAGGGAGAGTGAGAGAATGTGAGAGAGAGAGGGAGAGAGGGGGAGAGAGGGAGAAAGAGAGAGAGAGAGAGAGAGAGAGAGAGAGAGAGAGAGAGAGAGAGAGAGAGAGAGAGAGAGAGAGAGAGAGAGGAAAGGTGAATAAACGGCCAACCATGCCAGACCCAAGGATGTTTCAATGTTTCAGTCTGAAGGAGGGAGAAAAGAACGAGGGAGAAAGAAAGAGAGAATTACAGTGAGTGGAGTTGCTGTGGGTGGCGGGCGAGACTGTTCACTTGAGCGTGAACGAGCTGACATTCTAATGGATTCTATATTGTATGGGGAGAGGGTCAGAGTAATAGTGTCCTATTTCTCTACTGCTGTTCTCTCCCTCCCTCCCATCTCCTCTACTATCACACCATCATCCCTCCATTTACAGATGTAGGACCTTCATTTGATCACTCAGTTGCTGGACAACTTTCAACATTGATTATAATCCACATAATAATTCCCATTCATTTGTTAATTTGTTCATTCATTTGTTTATCCATTCATCCATTCATTCATTTATTCATTACTCTTAATCATTCAGTCATGAACTATTCAATCATGAATTAATTAATTAATTTGTTCATGTATTCTCTCTGAATATCCAATTGTTGCTTCTTAGTGAGCATGCTAGCTAGGAGCCCCAATCTTGACCTTCAGTGTTCACTCACCCTACCAAGGGCACTCCCCCACTAGGGGAGCTCAGGAATTAGTGGACCTCATGTCAGTGCACAACACACACAGCTTAAACCAGCTTAAAGGAGCACTCCCACGGGCCAAATTCAGGTAAACCTGAAAGCCTATAAAACAAATTCAGACCGGCCATCACATAAACAGATACGACTTCCTAATGTTGAAGAATTGGAACATAAAGGTGATTTACTATCTATCAGGCTTAGAAGGAATTCCTATATTTTTCTGATAAATGATTGTAGTGTAGTGTCTAGAACAGTCGCTTCATGTTGCCGTAAACTCCTCGTAAGGTGATCCGTACTAAAAGAAACTCAGCAGTATTCAGGCAGTTCTGTTGTCTGATAACAGACGCCCTAGCAACAGTGCTTAGCAATAAGAGAACTTCTTGCAAAAACCTGAAAAAGTACCCGTAGTGCTCTAACTAAAAGCACATGTAATGTACTAAACTCAGCAAAAAAAGAAACATTCTCTTACTGTCAACTGCGTTTATTTTCAGCAAACTTAACATGTGTAAATATTTGTATGAACATAACAAGATTCAACAACTGAGACATAAACTGAACAAGTTCCACAGACATTTGACTAACAAAAATTGAATAATGTGTCCCTGAACAAAGGGGGGGTCAAAATCAAAAGGTGTGTGGCCACCAGCTGCATTAAGTACTGCAGTGCATCTCCTCCTCATGGACTGCACCAGATTTGCCAGTTCTTGCTGTGAGATGTTACCCCACTCTTCCACCAATGCACCTGCAAGTTTCCAGACATTTCTGGGGGGAATGGCCCTGGATTGTGCGCTCCTGGTGTAACTCGGGCAGTTTTTGATGCCATCCTGTACCTCTCCCGCAGGTGTGATGTTCGGATGTACCGATCCTGTGCAGGTGTTGTTACACGTGGTCTGCCACTGCGAGGATGATCAGCTGTCCGTCCTGTCTCCCTGTAGCGCTGTCTTAGGCATCTCAAAGTACGGACATTGCAATTCATTGCCCTGGCCACATCTGTAGTCCTCATGCCTCCTTGCAGAATGCCTAAGGCACGTTCACGCAGATGAGCAGGGACCCTGTGACCTTAATTGCCTACCGTCTGTAAGCTGTTAGTGTCTTAACGACCGTTCCACAGGTGCATGTTCATTAATTGTTTATGGTTCATTGAACAAGCATGGGAAACAGTGTTTAACCCTTTACAATGAAGATCTGTGGAGTTATTTGGATTTTTACGAAATATCTTTGAAAGACAGGGTACTGAAAAAGGGACGTTTCTTTTTTTGCTGAGTTTAGTACAACAGACATTCAGAACAAACCACAACACCATAACACTATCTCCCTGTGCAGCTAACGAGTTCCTAGTAAAAACGCATGTTGAAAAGACCCACAGGGGTGCATTTCCTGTGCAGTTTTCATGTAGGACCATAGTATTGACTGTTGGCTTGGTTGCCTTATCTATCAATACCCCAGAGCCACACTCCAGCCTCAGACTGTGTGTAGTGTGCGCTGCAGCCCTAAGTGTAATGTATTGATGTGGCTTTCATTGATCGCGCTGTCAGCCACCTCCCTGTGTGTCTCCAGAGTGCCTAATGGAGCAGACCAGATCCAAAATGGCGGCTGTGTAATGTAATATAATGAGAACAGTGCTAACAGGGCGGCATGAGGGCATGTCGATGCCTTGCTAACTGCTGTGACCTCCATGGCTGCATGGAGAATAAGAGTGTTAGCATGAAGGCAATTATCAGGTGGGCAAACAAGCAGCACTTAATGAAAATACCATGTTAGCATTATATATCAGCACAGTAAGGTGTAGTTTATGTCTCTCTCTCTCCTTTATGTACTTCATTGAGAGGAAAGAGGGATATATTTAGACGGAGCTTGATTCGTCCTAAGAAGGAAAACAATGATGACACGTTGATGAGGTTGTGCCTGATTTGGTTGTGTGGCTTGTTAAAATAAGACAGGCCACCAACCTTCCCTGTCTTTCTACATGATACACCTAACAAAGATTTTTACATTTCTGCTTGTCCAGTCTCTGAAACATTCTGCCAAATTTTCATTTGCATGTAATTATGGCTAAATAAAAATCCATTATGTCATAGAAGGATATAGGAGTAAACATTCGCTGCTTTTTAGTTTTGACGTTTGTTTGCCCTTTTCACAGACTATGTAACGAGGGACCTTGTGCACCACCTGATATGGGGCCTACAGATGTAGGATCTACATTTGATCACCCTGTTGCAGGAGGTTTGAGTTTTAAAAAGGCTTCTGAAGTTTGTAATTTCCACTTTGAAATTTCACACTAGATTTTCTCTGTAGTATAACCCACATAATAATTCACATTTACTGTTGCTGCAGGATTATTTTCCTGCGTAGCAAACTGGCTCAAATTAAGATCCTACATCTGTAAGTAAATAAATATAAAGAGCTCAGTAATTCACCTCTCAAAAAGTCTAAAAGCACAGTTGTAGCTACTTTAGGCACACCTGCCTGCCACAGCAGAAATACAGTATGTTTGGCATATTGCAAATGAAGCGTATGGCCTCCCACCCACCCACACATCTTTCCCACTTCATGTTCATTATCTGTAGTATTTAAGGCCAGGACCTGACCATGTGACCTGATCAGAAAAAGTCCCCTAGCCCCTACAGTCCATAGCTAGGGCCTGGAGTTTTCCCTAGTCAGGTATCATAAATAGGAAAAACTGGCCCCACATAGAGCATACAAGTAATAGTAGAGAGAAGTACTCTAAGTACACGTAACTGCCAAATTAAAGAAAACCCGTGTGGTGGCCCAACGGCCTATTAAGACAAGTTAGGTTAGTGTTTCCTTTATTTTGGCAGTTACCTGTATAACATAACAGTCATTCTGACTTACCCAGTATCCTGAGTTGAGTGACGGCTCCGTGCAGACCGAAGAACATCCACAGGGGCCGGGAGTTGTCCACACACACTTGCATCCCCGCGTTGGTGCCATTGTGGCTCAAGATCACCTCCCCTTCCTGGTTGACCAGGAAGCCCAGTATATCACTGCTTTGGAGCAGCGTGGGTACTCGGCACACAGCCCAGAATTCCTTGCGGTCGACTAACGCCTCCGGGTTATAGGGCAGGTCGCTAGGACGCAGCACGGCAGGGTCGCATGATGTCACGCCATAGGACAGTGATCCCGACCTAGCCGGGCTCGACTTGGTCACCTTGATAAACACGGTCTCGCCGGTACGCAGTGGCCGGTCAGTGAAGACGAGCGTTCGCTCCTCTCTGGCGTGCTCGGATCTCGCCACCGTCTGCTCGTCGAGCGTCTTGATGTGGGCACCGCGGAGGGCGTGGAAATGGAGGTCGCTTTCGAGGGAGTGCGGGAGGACAGAGGACTGCTGGGTGTTGAGGGAGTTCTGGGGGATGGGGCAGGAGGCGGAGGGAGGGGCCAGGTGGAGATGGGCGTGGTTATGTGGGTGGGCTGGGCCAGAGCCGTCCACTTGCGGCAGGTTGAGGTCACAGAGGCTGACAGAGAGGCGGGATTCATCTGCCTCGCGGCGGAGAGAGGAGGAGCGTACGGTGGTGAAGGAGCGTGGACGGAGGAAGTCGGGAGGGACGATCTCACTCTCTGGAAGAAAAGAAGAAGGGAGAGAGAGAGAGCGAGGGAGAGGGGGAGCGAGGGAGAGAGAGCAAGAGAGCGAGAGAGAGGCAATTTAGTTTCTATAATCATTGTAAATTGTGTTGAAATATAAAGAGAAAGAAAGACCATTATATAGAAGAAAGAGACAGAGAGATAAAACGAGGGATAGTCAACTGATAATAATACTACAGTGTTGTCGTGTTGTCATTTGTTACTGTTAGAATTATTTGACAGTTTATATAGCCAATTCTGTCGCAATGTATTGTTTTGCCAACCTTGGAATATTCCTTGAATTGAAAAGAGAGAGAAACAGAGATGAGTAGAGAGAGAGAGAATTAAAAGAAGAGAGACACAAGCCAAGCACTAAAGAAAAGGCCTAAATTGGCTGATGTTACAGACTAGTACGAGATGTAGGATATCGCTAATTAGCTGGTACAGCAGTGTGTTTAAAGCTAAATACATTTCTAAAACTCCAGATTTGGTTGAGTGCTTCAACATCAGTAGGGAGCAGAATCAGCTCATTTCACATGTGGAGGACAAAGTGCTTAATTAACTAGCCTTGGATGATGAAGAAATTAGTGTTTTGAGACAGTGTGTGTGTGTGTGTGGAGCTCCCTCCTTCTGCATTCCCAGCAGTCCATAGTACAGTATCATCCTTCTACAGTGAGCCATTTATATCTGCCAACACATGTCCCCTTCACACAGTAGGGCGGATAGTAGTGGAGCGCGCACACACACACACACACACACACACACACACACACACACACACACACACACACACACACACACACACACACACACACACACACACACACACACACACAGAATGCCCTGCTTATAGTCTCCCTCCTCCCCACCCCACCCCTGCTGGGCAGCTGCCTGCCTGAAAATAAGGTCTCTAAATGTGTAACCCCCCCTCGCTCCCCATCAGCCCAGTGTTTGGAGAATTAGCCCTGGGGTGTATTCAATAGGAGCCAAACATAACCAAAATGGAAGCAAATGGAACAAAACGAGGAGGCACCTTCTCCAATAGAAACTCTAGTTTTCGTTGCGAAACATTTTCCGTTTAACTAATGATTACACCCCTGGCGGCGCTGAAGAGACATCCCCATCACTCAGGCAGAGAGAGGAATAGGAGGGAGAGAGGGAGGGGGGAGAGGGGAAGGAAGGGACAAAGAAGAGGGACAGTCATTGCTCAGAGGGTGTAAGTGGATAAGGAAAATGAGTGACCAGACTGACCACCTTTGCTGATGGACAGAGAGAGAGAGAGAGAGAGAGAGAGATTGGGGAGATGGATAGCAAGGTAAGTGGGGGAGGGCAAGAGAAAGAACATTACATTGTTGACCACCTCCTCTGAGAGGGCAGAAGATAGAGAGAGAACCCATCACTCAAAGAGTGAGAGAACAAGACAGAGAGAAAGCGGGACCACCAGAAAATGATAGCGAGTGACCACCTCTTTTGAGATAGGAGACCCCGTCATCTCAGAGCGAGGGAGCGACAGACTGACAGAAAGAAAGAGAGAGAGAGAATAAAAGCCAGCATCTACCAGTCCTCCCGGGAGAGGTCTAGTCTGCAGCCAGGCCCATTTCACCTGTCCCAGAAAGCCTTTTAGAGGCCAGGGCCAGCTCTGGACATAGATAAACCTCTTACCCTTAATTACTACTCTCATGAGGCCTGCCAGACAGCCTGCCTGAGTGTGTGTGTGTGTGTGTGTCTGCTAATAACAGCAGTGAAACAACAGAGAGCTAAAATCTCTTAGCCTGTCCCATCTGAAAGGGCTGAAAGGGACCCTGGCCAGAGTGGGATTATCTTCCTCTCTGAAAGCATTCAAATGTATTTTGTCCTAATATGGACACCGTACAAATGTTAATGCCTGGCAAGGCAATGTAGGGCATTTGAATGTGTGCCAGAAAACCAACTGCTGTCCATTTGTGACCTATTCGGAATTTTGGTGTACTTTCCTTGTACACTTCAATGTGATGAACAGTTTGACATTTAAATGTGTTAACAACGGCCAGAGAACCTGTGCTGTCTAATGCGGTGAGGAGATTCTAATTGAGAACCGGTTGCGACCTGTCAGGCTGACCAAGCCGGCTAGATTATCAGAGCTTCGTCTTTCTTGTTGTTCACTAAGAAGATTATGTCCAGATTGTACAGGGAAAAAGAGAGGTTTCTGTTTTAGTGTCAAACCAAGATCCAGGAACCAGCTCCAACTCTTACCCAATACCAGATCATTCAATCAAACCTCACTAAATAATTTCAAAGAGGCACTGCAAGAGAATATTTCAGTGGCCCACTGAAAGTCAACGACTGACTTCCTCCACTAATTTTACATTTGAGTTATTTAGCAAGAGCTCTTATCCAGAGTGACGTACAGTAGTGAGTGCATACGTTTTCACACTTTCCCCCGTGGGAATCAAACCTACAACCCTGGTGTTGCAAGAGCCACACTCTACCAACTGAGCCACACTTGCTACCTTCACATACGATACTGTGCGTGATTGACAGATGACATAATTAGGGTTATAGGTGCTCATTCAGTCTATCAAAAGACCAGAGAACCAAGACATCGTACAGTGCGCGATCCTCCGTTTAGTAGTGCTGATTCAATGTAGATCATCCTCCAACTGCCATCCCTTTGATCAGTTCCCGCCTTTAAATCCAAGATGGCAGCCCAGTTTCCTCAAAGTCATGTCAAGTGCCAATTAGCATTAGCAGCTAATGCACAGACGGCTCTGGAAACTGACTGTATTAATGTTTCACGAGACTAAGGGACTTTAATTGTTCTATTTGATCTTTGTTCGGAGTATAACATGGACGGAACAGTGCCTTGAAAAAGCGTGCACTCGTCTCAGTGACTGCTAATCGACCGTTAAACTAACAGCCCAAAAAGCACACAGTGCAGTTAGCACTGTTAGCGCCCGAGGCTAGCAGAGAGAGACAACTACTTCCTCTATCTTCTCCTACTGTAGCGTCCAATATGCCCTTAGTGGATGCCGCAGACCGGCTATGTAAATGAATAAAACGATCAAAATCTATTTCATGAAACTTTTCATTTCCCAAACTGTCAAACGCAGAAGGGCTACCTTCAATTAAGTATTTCCTAACGAGGTGAGGAGACAAATCGTAGCACTTTGGAACATACTTAAGCCAAATGATTGGGGAAGGAAAGGGATTCTCACTTGGCGGTGGGAGTATGTGTGCGTGATCGCATGTGTGTAGGTCAAGCATACTAACTTCTAACATCCCCAATGCCAGCCCTGATTCCAATGCTGGATGGACTCTCACTCTCTAGACCAGGGATGGGCAACTGGGGCCCGCGGACCAAAAATAAAGAAATATACAGTACCAGTCAAAGGTTTGGACACACCTACTCATTCAAGGGTTTTTCTTTATTTTACTATTTTCTACATTGTAGAATAATGGTGAAGGCATCACAACTGTGACATAACATTTGAGATTCTTCAAAGTGCCTTGATGACAGTTTCATGAGGTAGTCACCTGGAATGCATTTCAATTAACAGGTGTGCCTTGTTAAAAGTTAATTTGTGGAATTTCTTTCCTTCCTAATGCGTTTGAGCCAACCAGTTGTGTTGTGACAAGGTTGGGTTGGCATACAGAAGACAGACCTATTTTATAAAAGACCAATTCCATATTATGTCAAGAACAGTTCAAATAAGCAAAGAGAAACGACACTCCTACCTATCTCTCCGAGACGCAGGCCTCCTTTTTGTCCCTAGAATTTCTAAGCAAACAGCTGGAGGCAGCGCTTTCTCCTATAGATCTAAATTTTTATGGAATGGTCTGCCGATCCATGTGAGAGACGCAGACTCGGTCTCGACCTTTAAGTCTTTCCTGAAGACTCATCTCTTCAGTAGGTCCTATGATTGAGTGAAGTCTGCCCGAGGGGTGCGAAGGTAAATGGCAAGGCACTGGAGCGATGAACTGCCCATGCTATCTCTGCCTGGCCGGCTCCCCTCTCTCCACTGGGATTCTCTGCCTCTGACCCTATTACGGAGAATTAGTCACTGGCTTACTTGTGCTCTTCCATGCCGTCCCTAGGAGGGGTGCATCACTTGAGTGGGTTGAGTCACAGACGTGATCTTCCTGTCCGGTTTTGCGCCCCTCTGGCTCGTGCGGTGGAGGAGATCTTCATGGACTATACTCAGCCTTGTCTCAGGGTAGTAAGTTGGTGGTCTGTTGATATCCCTCTAGTGGTGTGGGGGCTGTGCTTTGGCAAAGTGGGTGGGGTTACATCGTGCCTGGTTGGCTCTGTCCGGGGGTATCGTCAGACGGGGCCACAGTCTCCAGTATCTATGCTGCAATAGTCTATGTGCCGGGGGCTAGTGTCAGTCTGTTATATCTGGTATAATTCTCCTGTCTTATCTGGTGTCCTGTATGAATGTAAGTATGCTCCTTCTAATTCTCTCTCCCTCTCCCCTCCCGGAGGACTTGAGCCCTAGGATCATGCCTCAGGACTACCTGCCCTGATGACTCCTGGCTCTCCCCAGTCCACCTGGCCGTGCTGCTGCTCCAGTTTCAACTGTTCTGCTTGCGGCTAGGGAACCCTGACCTGTTCACCAGACGTGCTACCTTGTCCCGGCCCTGCTGTTTTCGACTCGCTCTCTCTCTCTACCACACCTGCTGTCTCGACCTCTAAATGCTCTGCTATGAAAACCCAACTGACATTTACTCCTGAGGTACTGACCTGTTGCACCCTCTACAATCACTGTGATTATTATTTGACCCTGCTGGTCATTTATGAACGTTTGAACAATCTGGCCTTAAATGGCCATGTACTCTTATAATCTCCACCCGGCACAGCCAGAAGGGGACTGGCCACCCCTCAGAGCCTGGTTCCTCTCTAGGTTTCTTCCTAGGTTCCTGCCTTTCTAGAGAGCTTTTCCTATCCACTGTGCTTCTACATCTGCATTGCTTGCTGTTTGGGGTTTTAGGCTGGGTTTCTGTATAGCACTTTGTGACATCTGCTGATGTAAACGGGCTTTATAAATACATTTGATTGAATAAATCGTTTTTTTCCTTCATCAATCTACACACAATACCCCATAATGAGTTAGAATAATAGGTGCTATTTAGAACTGTGGTTGTGAATCAGCAGTCACTCATGATGAGTTCTGTTTCTTTGTGGCCCCACCCCCATCAAAGTTGCCCATCCCTGCTCTAGGCTCACTCAAATCAAATCACTAGGGTCTCTGAGAATGACATCATGAAACGGAGCCGAGAGTGGCGTGTGGCTTTCTTTCATTACTGCAGAGCTCTGTCCTAAATTGGATTAGGGTTGGGGATATACGTTTGGCAAGACGAGGAATAGCTGAGGACCCCAGGGACATGAGGGAGGCATGGAGGAATGGAGTTTGGGCATGATGATGACACGACTCAGGGGATAACTGGATTGAGGAGAAGAGACGAAGGGATGTGAAAGGAGAGGGTGGGATAGGAGGAGAGGAGTTGTGACAATGTCAGATTAGGGGAGCAGCCCTCCTATTAACTCTCTCTCTCTCTCTCTCTCTCTCTCTCTCTCTCTCTCTCTCTCTCTCTCTCTCTCTCTCTCTCTCTCTCTCTCTACACACTCACTAACACTCAGCAGAATGAAAAAGTGTGTACTGTAGCTTCCAGTCAAGTTCAGTGATGGTACAGTCGCCACTGAATGCAGAATTTGGTGCATGATCTGGTCTTACACTAGCTCTGGTCCAGGGCGTTCGCACGTTCCTCTACTTAGGGTAAAAATGTGTTAGTAGAGGAACTTGCTAGTGCTGTGGACAAGAGCTAGTCTTACAGTATAACAAATACAGCAACCGTCATGAAGATGTACTATGAGATTCGACAATGATTCTTTTTTTCTGCCGAGCTGAATGTTGACATTCATGAACACAGTTTCAAGATGTTAGGCTTTGGCCCAATTCTTCATGAAAGGAGGTCTCTGTAGACCAGTTCCAAATGGCAGTGCATGTTTACTTTGTGCCCCTAGTGAGACGAAGAGAGGGAGGAGAATATGAGAGGGAAGATAAAAGAGTGAAGGATGCTGTGCCTATGCTGAAAAAGTAGAGTGTGTGTTTGTGTATGTTTGTGTGTGTTTGTGTACAAGTTTGTGTATGTGTGAGTGTATGCGTGTAACTGCACCAGATGCTGCCCACTCATCATGGTGCACCTGCTCTTTAAGCTAGAGACAAACCCCTTTGTCCCCATTGGTCCTTTTCAGATAGGCTGCCCACATATGTGAGTTCTCATTGGCCGACTGGCTGAGGGCACAGATTTGCAATTGCAGCTCTCTGAAAGAAGCTTCAAACAAAGTGGGCACTCTGGCCTCTCACTGACACAGACACAGACACACACACAGACACACACAGACACAGACACACACAGACACAGACACACACACACACACACACACACACACACACACACACACACACACACACACACACACACACACACACACACACACACACACACACACACACACACACACACACACACACACACACACACACACACAGGCCATCCCAATCTAACCTTGTTAAGGCAACTAACTGTAATGGGGACACAGAGCGAGGCAGCTGTAGTCAATACACTAGGAGAGAAAAAAAACGTATTTAAAATCCAAACACATTCAATTGAGAACCAAATGCAGCACCTGTTGGGCTAAACCAACAAATATACAAAATGGGGGAGGGGAAGGGGGTGTTTGGGCTCTTTCTCTGAGCGTTTGATTGGGAATGGCAGTGAAGCTAGCAGGCTACTAATGCTGTGTGTGTGTGGGGAAGAGGAGGGAGGAGAGGGAGAAGAAGGAGATGGATAGGCTGGCTGGCTGTCTTAGTGGCTTTGCTAGCTTTCCACATGGAAAAATACTACTGTAGTATACATTAGTTTTTACAGTTAACTATAGTATAAATACTGTAGTAAAATAACTGTAGTATATACTATAGTAATTAATGTAGTTTTTTGACGTTTTTGATTGTAGTATACTGTAGTATTTATTGTAGTTCTTTTGTGGACTGTAGTATACTTTAGTATTTACTGTAGTATTTTTGGGACATTACTGTAGTATTTACTAGTGTTCTTGTTTTATTATCTTTGACATGTAAGTGGAGGCTTTCTCCTTGAGGAAACCTACTGTGGAAATACTAAAAGAGGACATTTTACAGAATCTGTAGGTAACACTGAGGTCTGAACTGATAGTTCAGCACTTCTGCTCTTTTCTATAACCTGAAGGGAACACAATATATGGTCTTTATGTGGCATGTAGGTTTCTTACTTATGGGTGGCATATATTGCGATATGGGGGAGGAGAATGGGCAGGGTATATGCAAATGAAATACTGTAGTATTTAGTATAGTTTAAAAAGTGTAGTGTTTTTGTAGACTGTAGTGTTTTTGTGGACATTTCTGTAGTATTTACTACAGTGTTTTTCTGTTTTTACTGTTGTATTTACTATAGTATTCTACACTATACTACAACATTCTATAGTAAGTACTACAAATGATAGAGGGATTCTACAGTGTGTAGTATAGTATTCTACAGTTTACTACATAATATTAAATATTATAGTATTCTATAGTCAACTGTAGTCTTTTTTATGTGGGTTTAGCAGAGGGAACGTGCTCTCCCTGTGAGAGGGGGGATTCTCTCTCTCTCTCTCTCTCTCTCTCTCTCTCTCTCTCTCTCTCTCTCTCTCTCTCTCTCTCTCTCTCTCTCTCTCTCTCTCTCTCTCTCTCTCTCTCTCTCTCTCTCTCTCTCTCTCTCTCTCTCTCTCAGAGCTTGGCTTTATTCACAAACTCTCAGGGATTCATAAGATGTGAGAGACTGATGGGAGTGGAGGATTGGGACGGCACTGAAAGGAGGAGAGGAGAAATGGAGTAGGGAGGAAGGAGAGAAGCTCACAGCTGTGTTCTTTTAGAAGTAGAGCTGCACAGCTGAGACGGGTGGGGGTGGATGGGGAGAAGCCCCAGAAGCCCCGGATGGGGAGGAGAGTGCCCATGTTTGAGATGGTTCCCAGGAGAGACTAAGTGATGGAGAGATAAAGAGGGATGGAGAGAGTTGGAGAGAGAGAGTTGGAGAAAGAGAGAGGGGGGTGAGAGAGGTAAAGAAGGATAGTGTGAGTGAGAGGGAGAGAAAGAGAGAAAGTGATTGAGTGAGAGAGAGAAAGAGAGAGGGATACAGTGAGTGAGTGGATAGAAAGAGAGAGAGAAAAGAGATGGAGTGGAGAGAGAGAGAGGCAGCGAGGGAGGGTTTGAGGGATGTTTGGGATGGTGCCGTATACCCTGATACTCCCTGGCTTTGGGCCAGTCGCTCCCTCGCCGGCAGGTTGATTTCAAACCCCCAGGCTGGAAAGATCAACAGCCTTTTGGGAGGCAACACATGGCTCCAAAACAAAAGCCCAGGCACAAATGCTCTCCATAAGTCACAAAAGCCCCAGAAGCCCTGGTCCCTTAGGTCATCAGCAAAATTCAGCATGTGCAGCATCTCTCAACCAATCAGTGGTCGGGGCCTAAGCATTAAGACATGAATAACTCCATCATAAGGTTCTTATATTAAAGCCCCTCTCAGTCAGTTTTCCTCCTGCTCGACTGTTCCAACCAGACCGTTGCAGGTCTGGGTTCAAGTACTATTTACAATTTTTCAAATACTTTTGAGTGTTTGCTCTAACTGCCTGGAGTGCAAGATGAGCAGGGTTTGCAGTTGTGAGGCTATTCTGTTGGTTCCATTAAGCCTGTCAAACTCAATGAAGCACAGATAAAGTATTTTAAGTTATTTCGAGTAGTATTTGAACCCAGGTCTGGACTGTGGTGGGGACAGAGCTGTTATTTGGCTAATCATTTATCGGGTCAAAAGGGGGGAATTAATTCCAGCCAATGTAACAGACTGCCTTTGACTCGGATTGAATGTATTGTCTTGCAATCTTTTATATGTTTAAACAGGGCTATATAAATTGTGTTGTTTCCCTTCACACTTCATAATAGGGGGTAGTCCATTGTACGGTGTCCATTTTAGGATGTGAAAGATATGAAGTACAACGTCAGGAAGGACAACATAAATCTTGGCATTACACCTCTGGTGTCTTCCCACTGGGCACAGACGACCAGTTCAACGTCTAGATTGGATTTACATTTGGTTGAGAAGTCAACTAATGTGAATTAAATCTGAAAAGAACAAAATATTTCACCATGTTATTGGATTTAGGTTAAAAGTTTGGTGAAAAAAGGACAACATTCCTTTACGTTGAAGACTTTTCAAATCCAATCAGTTTTCCACGTTGATTCAACGTCATCACTTTGAATTGTTGTGTTGAAATGATGTGGAAACATCATTGATTCAACCAATTTTTGCCCAGTGGGTTTAATCTGCTTCAAAATGTCTTATAAAATAGGAAATTAGTATTAAATTCAGTCAACATAATCTCAAATTGGTTTCATTGCCAAACCATACAGAATATTTTTCCTCTGTCTATCCAAACCACTGACCAAACAATGACCTTGAGTTCTACAGTACATTTGACATTTACATCCATAAACACAGCCAGACAAATAATTTGTATTTTGAATGCGGAGACCGTTGTGACATTCAAACTGCTCTTTCTACAACACATTTCCAGTTTGAACGCATAAAACCACAAAGTTACAACATCGTTTATCCTTAGCGTATTATCCTTGGATCTTCTGCTTCGACCAGGGGACTTATAAGTGCACCTACTGTATTAGCTAGGAATTAGACAATTCGGCCAAGTCAAACCTCAATGCCAGTCAAAACACTAAAATAATCAAATAACCATTTTACCCACAGGAGTGTGTTTTCCCTCAGTCGACCGTAACCAGTAACCTCCGTGGTCTGCGTCTATGGTTTTGGATAACATTTGGATAATGTCCCTCAATGACTTCTAGTGTTCCAAATGACTTCATATTACTGCAGTCATAAGAGAACATAGTGGACGATAGGTCCAAAACATGGCAAGGAACCAAGGGTCCAATAATCTCTACTTCAGTATCCATCTTCTCTGTGCAATATCTTGAAAATAACAATAATAGGAGTTATTTTTCATCAGTTAAGAGGCTGAGGACATATTGCAGATATTCCTTTGGAAAGTCCATACTCCAGTGACATGTGTCATCTATTTTGCGTTTCAAACTTGGCCGACCTCTCAGGAGTTGTAAATCTTTTCTCGTTGCCATTAGAATCGTCATTAGTTTATATACAGATGTAGGATCTTCATTTGATCACCCTGTTGCAGAAATGTAAAACCTGTAGTGTATTTGAGGTTTAGAAAGTCTTCTGAAGTTTCTAACTTGATTTGCCGTAATGCAAAATGCATCAACCCCTACAAAGAAAATATCCATGAATTATGATCCACATAATTATTCACATTTCCTGTTGCTGCAGGATTATTTTACTGCTGTAGCAAACTGGCTCAAATTAAGATCCTACATCTGTATTGAGGCACTCAAAGATCCCCAGGCACTTTACAAGTCCAGCTAGAGTATGATAAGGTCATACAGTCACATTTCAGACTTGATTTCCTCTTACGAAAAATGTATCAACCCCTACAAAAATGTCCATTCATTATAATCTGCATAATAATTCACATTTCCTGTTGCTGCAGGATTATTTTCCTGCTGTAGCAAATTGTCTCAAATTAAGATCCTACATCTCTAGGTAGTTACTCTCTCAGTATTGTTAGGGTAAAAGTAAGTGAGAAAACATTGTGAGTTTGCAGTGAGAGTAAAGCAAAATAGTGAATTAGCTTGCTTTGAATGTTCTATGCTAATGCCTTTCTTCTCCCACTCATTCATTCTCTCTCTCTCCCGCTCTTTCTTTCCTTCTCACTTTCTCCCTCACTCCCCCACTTTTTCATTCATCCCATCATTCTCTGTCCCTTCCTCTCTCCGTCTTTCTCTCACTCCCTCCCTCCAGCTCTCCTTCTAATCATTAGTTTGTGCCACTACACAGCTGCACCACAACATATCACATATGCATCTTGGTACTAGCCAGCAAAACCCAGCCCAAGCAGACTGGTTCCATCCAGATCTCATATGTCATTAATACTTACGTTAATAGAGTAATTCTCTACAGCTGGTCACAAAGGTTGAAACTGTGTCAACTACACTGCAAGAGCCTCTATGTTTGTCTGTGATGTCTGAAATGATCTGTACTGTATATAAAAGTTCTGGCTTATTGGATTTATAGATAAGGACAGGTCTATATATCATACATTGTCTGACTTCAGTGTATTGAGTGCTAAATTCTACCAGACAAGCCTTGTGTTTTGTTGTGACATCCATAACAAGTTATCATGACATGTCACACATATGTGTCAACTGTACTCTATACCATTGTACGGTATCTTAGACACTTTAATTGTGTGTAAATATTGCATCACCCATCTCAAATCAAATCAAATTTTATTTGTCACATACACATGGTTAGCAGATGTTAATGCGAGTGTAGCGAAATGCTTGTGCTTCTAGTTCCAACCATGCAGTAGTATCTAACAAGTAATCTAACAAATTCACAACAACTACCTTATACACACAAGAGTAAAGGAATGAATACGAGTATGTACATATAAATATATGGATGAGCGATGGCTGACCGGCATAGGCAAGATGCAGTAGATGGTATGGAGTACAGTATATACACATATATATGAGATGAGTAATGTAGGATATGTAAACATTATATAAATGGCATTGTTTAAAGTGGCTAGTGATACCTTATTTCATCCAATTATAATTATTAAAGTGGCTAGAGATTTGGGTCGATGGCCGAACGGCATAGGCAAGATACAGTAGATGGTTTAGAGTACAGTGTATACATTTGATATGAGTATGTCGGATACGTAAACATTATATACAAAATTGTTTAAAGTGGCTAGTGATACATTTGTTACATCCAATTCCTATGTTTAAAGTGGCTAGAGATTTAAGTCAGTATGTTGGCCGCAGCCACTCAATGTTAGTGATGGCTGTTTAACAGTCTGATGGCCTTGAGGTAGAAGCTGTTTTTAGTCTCTCGGTCCCAGCTTTGATGCACCTGTACTGACCTCGCCTTCTGGATGATAGCGGGGTGAACAGGCAGTGGCTCGGGTGGTTGTTGTCCTTGATTATCTTTTTGGCCTTTCTGTGACATCGGGTGGTGTAGGTGTCCTGGAGGGCAGGTAGTTTACCCCCGGTGATGCGCTGTGCAGTCCTCACTACCCTCTGGAGAGCCTTACGGTTGTGGGCGGAGCAGTTGCCGTACCAGGCGGTGATACAGCCCGACAGGATGCTCTCGATTGTGCATCTGTAAAAGTTTGTGAGTGATTTTGGTGACAAGCCGAATTTCTTCAGCCTCCTGAGGTTGAAGAGGCGCTGTTGCGCCTTCTTCACCACGCTGTCTGTGTGGGTGGACCAATTCAGTTTGGCCGAGGAACTTAAAACTTTCCACCTTCTCCACTACTGTCCCCTCGATGTGGATAGGGGGGTGCTCCCTCTCCTGTTTCCTGAAGTCCACGATCATCTCCTTTGTTTTGCTGACATTGAGTAAGAGGTTATTTTCCTGACACCACACTCCGAGGGCCCTCACCTCCTCTCTGTAGGCCGTCTCGTCGTTGTTGGTAATCAAGCCTACCACTGTAGTGTCGTCAGCAAACTTGATGATTGAGTTGGATGCGTGCTTGGCCACGCAGTCATGGGTAAACAGGGAGTACAGGAGAGGGCTGAGAACGCACCCTTGTGGGGCCCCAGTGTTGAGGATCAGCGGGGTGGAGATGTTGTTTCCTACCCTCACCACCTGGGACCGGCCCGTCAGGAAGTCCAGGACCCAGTTGCACAGGGCTGGGTCGAGACCCAGGGTCTCGAGCTTAATGACGAGCTTGGAGGGAACTATGGTGTTAAATGCTGAGCTGTAGTCGATGAACAGCATTCTTACATAAGTATTCCTCTTGTCCAGATGGGTTAGGGCAGTATGCAGTGTGATTGCGATTGCGTCGTCTGTGGACCTATTGGGACGGTAAGCAAATTGGAGTGGGTCCAGGGTGTCTGGCAGGATGGAGGTGATATGATCCTTGACTAATCTCTCAAAGCACTTCATGATGACGGAAGTGAGTGCTACGGGCGATAGTCATTTAGCTCAGTCACCTTAGCTTTCTTGGGAACAGGAACAATGGTGGCCCTCTTGAAGCATGTGGGAACAGCAGACTGGGATAGGGACTGATTGAATATGTCCGTAAACACACCAGCCAGCTGGTCTGCGCATGCTCTGAGGACACGGCCAGGGATGCCATCTGGGCCGGCAGCCTTGCGAGGGTTAACACATTTAAATGTTTTTCTCACATTGGCTGCGGTGAAGGTGAGCCCGCAGGTTTTGGTAGCGGGCCGTGTCGGTGGCACTGTATTGTCCTCAAAGCGAGCAAAGAAGTTGTTTAGTTTGTCTGGGAGCAGGACGTCATGGTCCGCGACGGGGCTGGTTTTCTTTTTGTAGTCCGTGATTGACTGTAGACCCTGCCACATTCCTCGTGTCTGAGCCGTTGAATTGTGACTCTACTTTGTCTCTATATTGACGCTTAGCTTGTTTGATTGCCTTGCGGAGGGAATAGCTGCACTGTTTGTATTCAGTCATGTTTCCGGTAGCCTTACCCTGGTTAAAAGCAGTGGTTCGCGCTTTCAGTTTTGTGCGAATGCTGCCATCAATCCACGGTTTCTGGTTGGGGAAGGTTTTAATATTTGCTATGGGTACAACATCACCAATGCACTTGCTAATAAACTCGCTCACCGAATCAGCGTATACATCAATGTTGTTGTCAGATGCTATTCGGAACATATCCCAGTCCACGTGCTCGAAGCAATCTTGCAGCATGGAATCAGATTGGTCGGACCAGCGTTGAACAGACCTGAGAACGGGCGTTTCCTGTTTTAGTTTCTTTTTGTAGGCTGGGAGCAACAAAATGGAGTCATGGCTTGCCGAAAGGAGGGCGGAGAATAGCCTTGTATGCATCACGGAAGTTGGAATAACAGTGGTCCAGGATTTTACCAGCCCGGGTGGCACATTCGATATGTTGGTAAAATTTCGGGAGCCTTGTTCTTAAATTAGCCTTATTAAAATCCCCAGCCTCAATAAATGCAGCCTCCGGATATGTGGTTTCCAGTTTACATAGAGTCCGATGAATTTCTTTCAGTGCCGTCGATGTATCAGCTTGAGGGGGGATGTACACGGCTGTGATTATAATCGAGGAGAATTCTCTTGGTAGATAATGCGGTCTGCATTTGATTGTAATGAATTCTATGTCAGGTGAACAAAAGGACTTGAGTTCCTGTATGTTGTTATGATCACACCACGTCTCGTTAATCATAAGACACACACCCCCACCCTTCTTCTTACCAGATAGAAGTTTGTTTCTGTCGGCGCGATGCGTGGAGAAACCAGGTGGCTGTACCGACTCTGATAACGTGTCCTGAGTGAGCCATGTTTCCGTGAAGCAAAGAACGTTGCAGTCTCGGATGTCTCTCTGAAAGGCAACCCTTGATCTGATTTCGTCTACTTTGTTGTCAAGAGACTGTACATTGGCGATTAAAATACTCGGGAGAGGTGCACGATGCGCCCGTCGACGTAGCTTGATCTCATATGTATATACTGTACTCTATTCTATGCCACTGTATCTTAGTCCAATGCCACTCTGACATATATGTATACGTGTTCTTAATCCATTCCTTACTTAGATGTACTTGTATTTTGGTTATATGTTGTGAAATTGTTAGATATTACTTGTTAGATATTACTGCACTGTCGGAACTAGAAGCACAAGCATTTCGCTACACCCGCAATAACATCTGCTAAACACGTGTACGTGACCAATCAAATTTGATTTGATTTGATACCTCTGCACAACAAATCATACGTGAAAGGTACTGTATAACCTTGAAGAGACGTCAGGTTTGTAACCTGCTGTCAACAAGACAACAGAGCAATATGAAAGATTTTAATATGTTTCCGTATCAGACATATTTTAATTCTTCACATCTGTCCTAATGCTGACACACATGCCCCCCCACACACACACACACACACACTACAAGGTTCGGACAACCTTATAGACATTGTGACACCTTGTCAGAGATAAGCAACATTTCTCTGACACACTCGCGAAAGACGTAAACAAAAGCACCCATTTTTCTCACAACCTCATCCATCACGTTTCACAGCTTGTGTTCCCCTGTGTCAAAACATTGGGCTCTTTTTTCTCTGCTGCCCCTGCCGACATTCCACAATCACTGGTGATTTGCCCTACAGTATAAACAATACATTGAGCCAAAATGTGAGAAAGTAAAATCTACTTGTATTGAAAACGTTTAAACAGGTCAAGGAGCAGAGCAGCTCTGCTTTTGAATGTCATAGAGTATTCTTTGAAAACACACACACACACACTTTGAAAATGTTTTCAGGGCCATTTGAAAAGTAACAGAATGTTCCCTTCCTTTGAAATGTTTATCACCTTCGGATTTTCTATCAGAGAGAGAGAGAGATGGAGAAAGAGAGAGAGAGAGAGAGAGAGAGAGAAAGAGAGACAGAGAGAGAGCGAGACAAAGAGAGACAAAGAGAGAGAAGGTTAAGCTGACCTGTCAATCGTTGACAACTGTGTTGACAACTGTGTTACTTGGAGGTATACTATAATCCACACAGTGTGTTTATGTTGTGTTACTTTGAGATATTCTATAATCCATACAGTGTGTTTATGTTGTGTTACTTTGAGATATTCTATAACTCATACAGTGTATTTATGTTGTGTTACTTTGAGATATTCTATAACTCATACAGTGTATTTATGTTGTGTTACTTTGAGATATTCTATAACTCATACAGTGTATTTATGTTGTGTTACTTTGAGATATTCTATAACTCATACAGTGTATTTATGTTGTGTTACTTTGAGATATTCTATAACTCATACAGTGTATTTATGTTGTGTTACTTTGAGATATTCGATAACTCATACAGTGTATTTATGTTGACACATAGTAAAAGACTGTACTTACTGCACTTCAAGTGTACAGGAGTGTATTAACTACATACATTCCCTGTGTGTGTGTGTGTGTGTGTGTGTGTGTGTGTGTGTGTGTGTGTGTGTGTGTGTGTGTGTGTGTGTGTGTGTGTGTGTGTGTGTGTGTGTGTGTGTGTGTGTGTGTGTGTGTGTGTGTGTGTATATGAGACAGAGTCATTGAACATTGTCACAGTTAGAAGAGCCTAAAGGCCTCTAACTGTCACACAGTGTTTTGAAGTCGGTCTCCCTGCTTCATATTCAGAGGTGTCACTTTGGGGCCCCACTCTGATTAAGGTTCCACTGTGATCTCCTCATCACAGCACGGCCTGGCCCCCTGTCTTCATAACAGCAGCTGGAACTCCTCAACCTCTCTAACCCCAGTGCTATGGACCTGTGTGTGTGTGTGTGTGTTCAGACTTGTATGCCTCGGTGCCTGTACGTGCGTGAACATTGCACACGTGAACGGTATGTGACAGATTTATGAAACAACCTTTTTACCCTGCTGGATGTAAAGCCTCTGAGGGGCATCAGGCTCATTATCCTGCCCCAACCCAGAAGACATTGCATTTGCCCAGTTAAAGATGCACTATGCAGAAATGGCCATTTCCTGGTTGCAAAAATTCTAATAGTTTGTCTAATTTCAGTTTGTGACAAAACAAGCAGTCATTGTGTAGAGAATCATTGTACCATCTAAACCCCTGTGAAATATATTTTCCATTACCAAAAATATTGTATATTCAGCTGTTCAAAGCTGGTGTACAAAACCAAAAGTAAAAGTCGCAAAAACAAAACTTCAGAACGGGAAGCATAGAAATAGCACACATAGAACAGATCTCCAGCTTCTTAGACTTGCTTTCAAACAGAATGAAAGATCTATAACTCACATTTCTATGTGAATTTGGTCAGGTTGCCCAAAAAGTTACATATTCTAGCTTCAAAAGGCCTGAAACAGTAAATCAGTTCCTACCTACACTGTAAAAATAGAAAGTCTCAAAACACCATGATTGTGTAACGAAACCATGAAAAGTAATGCACCTAAGCTGAGATCTGGTGTTTGGAGTAGGTTTGAATGTAAACCCAATGTAAACCCAATACACAGAATGTGCTTTAAAACAGAAATGAAGTACTCTGAAACACCCAAAGTGGTTCATCACCTGAATATTGCTGTTTTTAAGAGTGTTGTGAAAACACTTTTTGGGGTTTCTGTGCATGTAAAAGGCAGCATCAAAACACAAAAACTGTGTTTCTCATAAAATCAATGGTTTATACATGCAAGTGGTTTATAGCTTAAATATTGATCGATGATAAGAGACTATGGAGAATTATTGTTTTGTGGAATATAATTTTTTTCAATTCCATTATTTAGACAGATTTGAAAAAGGACAGGCAGCAAGATGGTACATTTCGTTGGAATTTCACCCGCTCAACCACACCGCAAGAAATTATTCTGGGGTGAATTGAAATGATCTGGTGGTAACACACCTCGCTTAGTCACCCCTCTCCCCACCAAAGACCAGGGTTAAATTACCCTTCAATCTGTTTCTCCCACCTATCTCTATCGCCTCTGTTATTTCAGAACTGTCGCCATAAAGTGTCAAAATGTATGCAAGTCATTTCAATGATTTATTAATTGTATATGTTGTAAATGTTGTTGAAAATGTAAGTGTATTATGAGGATAACCAAACAAAGAGAACATTGAGTGATTGAACTCATTGGAAGTCTTTGGTTTGAATCACCTTGCATTTCCTATCTTGCCACTTGACTCTGTTTTAAGAGGATTGTGGGTAATTCAAAAATTTGGACTTTGTGATTTTCTCACACAATGTTGTATGCATGTTTGAAGAAAGAAAACTCTATGTTAAGCTTGTTGTGCCATGAGGTGTAATGGATCACGATGAACAGTTATCAAAACCGTCAGGCAAAATGACGTTCAATGAGGACTGCACCCATTCCCACGTTCATTACTGTTAATGAAAGAGGCAAAGGTAGAATCCTCAATTCTTGCCGTTTAACCTTCAGTTGGGTCTGGTAGTTTAAACACTGTGTCTGACAATGCCTGCCAAAATTGTATAAAATGGCACATTTTCAAATACATAAAACAATGTTAAAGATGCTTCAGAAAAAGGGATCTAGTTCTGTACCTGACAGGATTCAAAACATCATAATGGTGTTTAGAAGCTTTAGAGAGAGGAAACTACACCGAAAGAGAAGGGATCGAATTCTGCACTAAACAGAACTTGAAACACCAAAATAGTGTTTTAAATATTTTTCTGTGAGTGCTCCCAGTCCCTGGCAAGGTGTTGGACAACGCTTGATTTAGTGGTGTTACAACACACCGTGTAATAGTTCAAAACATCTCAGGATGATGTGTTTCAATAGTCCAGCAAGGTTAAGGCTTCGTCTCCTTCAAGATGGCAGCAAGCTCAGTGTTACAAAGCACTTCATTTTAACAGTGTAGGATCAGTTCCTACCTAGGAGGCTCTAGCAGGAAGTGTCACGCTATCACCTTTCCCAAATACCAGCGCCATAAAGATATGGACTTGCTTATGGTTACATATATTGCCGGGGAAGGTGAGCTTAATGGTGCCAAAAAGGAGAAGGCAGTTAAGAGAGAGGATAGATTGACAGCCTGGCAGGCAAGCGCATCTCCATTTCTATGGCCGTCATTGACTGTGTGTGTGTGTGTGATGTGTGTGTCTCTCTCTCTCCATCCATGTGTGTGTGTTTGTGGAATGAATCTGCCACCCTCAGAGTAGCTAGATTTATCTAGCCCATAATTCTGCCTGGCTGGGTTTCATTAGCTAGAGCTGGGATCTTAAACTACGCTCATCATCCAACTGTAGGGGTGGAAAACACTAAATCACACTATGCCATGTGTAATAATAACCCCAAAAATGTGTCCGGAAGCGATCTCCTGCAGGGGGCCTATCACACGATACCTACCGAGGGCCTGTTCATTAGTCACCCAATCAGAGGCTTTAAGACTATTGTTCTGTGCTGACCTCAATACAAAATGTATTTCAAATACATGTTAATTTGCATCTTTGCTAAAATGCATTTAATGATTCAAAATGCATATACAGTGCCTTCAGAAAATATTCACACCCCTTGATTTTTTTCACATGCTGTTGTGATACAAAGTAGGATAAAAATTTATTTAATTGTCTTTTTTTTGTGCTTAGCTCTATTCCGTTTATTTTTGCCATAAAAAACTCCCTAGCCCTTGCCTATGACAAGCATACCCATAACATGATGCAGTCACCACCATGCTTCAAAATATGAAAAGTGGTACTCAGTGATGTGTTGTGTTGGATTTGCCCCCAAAATAACGCTTTGTATTCAAGAAATAAAGTTTATTTCTTTGCCAAAATGTTAGCAGCTTTACTTTACTGTCTTATTGGAATGTTTTTATTCTGTACAGGCTTCCTTCTTTTCCCTTTGTCAATTAGGTTAGTATTGTGGAGTAACTACAATGTTGTTGATTCATCCTACATTTTCTCCTATCACAGCTATTGGTGAAATCCCTGAGCAGTTTCCTTCCTCTCCGGCAACTGAGTAAGGACGCCTGTATCTTTGTAGTGACTGGGAGTATTGATACACCCTCCAAAGTGTAATCAAAGAGATATTCAATGTCTGCTTTTTATATATTTTTACCCATCTACCAATAGGTGCCTTTTTTTGCGATGCATTGGAAAACCTCCCTGGTCTTTGTGGTTGAATCTGTGTTTGAAATTCACTGCTCAACCGAGGGACCTTAAAAATCATGTTAAACAATGTTATTGCACACAAAGTTAGTGCATGCAACTTATTATGTGACTTGTTAAGCACATTTGTACTCCTGAACTTATTTAGGATTTCCATAAAAAAGGGGTTGAATACTTATTAACTTCTCATTTTATTAATTTGTGAATATTTTGAAAAACATAATTCCACTTTGACATTATGGGTTATTGGGTGTAGTCTAGTGACAAAAAAGGCTGTAACACAACAAAAAGTGGAAAAAGTATAGGGCTTGCTAAAATGCATGTAATGACTGACAATATTCCAGAAATGAATGGCTATGACATCTAGGCTACAGGGTGGCCAAAGTGTTTAATAATTTGGCTTCCTAGATTACTCTTTACATATTGATCAATGCAGATAATTTGTTTGGCCACCAAGCCAAAACTTTGGCAGTAGCTAGGTTTCCATCTAATTTTCCCACCAGAGATGTGTTTCCATCAAACTGACTGGTTGCGGATATAAAGGCTGTGTGTGATGACGTAGTGCACATAAAAATAACTTTTGTCATTAAATTCCAATGTACCAAATAAAAAATACAAGTTAAATGGGTTTCCATCGCCTTTTCAACTCTACTGACGGTTTTGTCACAAAAACTGCTGCGTTATATAGTAAATGTGCCCAATCTGGTCTTGGCACATGTGCTCTAGCCAACAGCTTGCAGATACAGTGCGGGTAGGCTACATGATGAGACTTTTATGGATAAAGAGAGATATTATTTATATTTGTCAAAGGGCAGCCAAGCATCGATCATCAAGTTACCAGAGTGAGACCCTCGATATTTATTGGAAAGGAGCATCAAGCTCATCACCTTGCACTTTCACCACCCTGTGAAGTTCATCAGGATTTATTTCATCTGTAGCCTGATAAACTGCATAATTTCCCGAGTCGTAGTGGGAGGACCACACAACATGTTATCGCGTGACTCCAAGTCTACTTCTATATGATGGTTAATATATCAATATTTGCGCATGAAGTCGTTTCCACCGCAATTTCTCGCATAATTAACTTTACAGACACAAAATGATCCCACCATGTCGAACGAACAAATTGTCTTTCGGCATTTATAAAATTATACCAGCATTTCATGTTTCCATCAGCCCGGTTGTGACTTGTTTCATGCATCAGGTAATTCATCCGCATGAAATGGTTGGATGGAAGCGTGGTTAGTGATAGCATTTAAATTGTGATGGTGAGTAAAATTCTATATTGGTGCATCATTTCTACTTAACACATCAAAGGGACCCAAAAGGCACTCATTTCGTGGAACGACCTAGTACATGTTCTTTTTATTATATTTTTCATTTAACCTTTATTTAACTAGGCAAGTCAGTTAAGAATAAATTCGTATTTACAATGACAGCCTAACGAAAGGCAAAAGGCCTCCTGCGGGGACGGGGGCTGCGATTAAAAATTAAATAAGAATATAGGACAAAACACGCATCACGACAAGAGAGACACCACAACACTACATAAAGAGAGACCTAAGACAACAACATAGCATGGCAGCAACACATGAAAACACAGCATGGTAGCAACAACAACAACAACATGGTAGCAACACAACAAGGTAGTAGCACAAAACATGGTATAAACATTATTGGGCACAGACTACAGCACAAAGGGCAAGAAGGTAGAGACAACAATACATCACGTGAAGCAGCCACAACTATCAGTAAGAGTGTCCATGATTGAGTCTTTGAACGAAGAGATGGAGAGAAAATGGTCTAGTTTGAGTGTTTTTTGCAGCTCGTTCCAGTCGCTAGCTGCAGCGAACTGAAAAGAGGAGCGACCTTTAACAGAATGTGACTGGCAGAACGGGTGTTGTATGTTAAGTTCTGCCCGTTGGACATTGGTTGCAATGCTCTCGTCAACTTTGTTTGTTTATTTGTCATATGCACATGAAAGACATGGAGTCACTACTTGACTGATAATGTATCACGTTTGAGGTCATTTAAATTTTAGTGCTGTTGGTATGTAGTTAAGATAGTTAAGAAGAGATAGTTAAGAAGAGGTAGACAGAGAAGATAGTTAAGAAGAGAGTTAATAAGAGACAGTTATAAAGAGATAGACAGGCAGGCAGGGAAGTGCAGTGCACCACCATTCTCATGGTTGTCAGAGAAGGTGTGTGTCTGTGTGTGTATGATGAATGAAGCTGCCAACACCAGAGTAGCTAGATTTATTTACCCCATAATTCTGCCTGTCTGGGTTTCATTAGCTAGAGCTGGGATCTTAAACTATGCTCATCACCCAACCGGAGGTGTGGAAAACACTACATCACACTAAGCCATGTGTAATAACCCCTAAAATGTGTCTGGAAGGCATCTCCTGCAGGGGGCCTATCACACAATACCTACAGAGGGACCTATCACGCATCACCCAATCGGAGGCCTCGAAGTTGTTGCCGGGTGCAACTGGGGTCATCCTGTCATCCTATCCTTCTGTGCTGACCTCAACACAAACCTTGGGACTTTAACCGGTGTTATCGAGGGACAAAATACACTTTGTATTTAGAAGTAGGCACGTTTGTTCACTTTGGTGCTAAGATAGTAAATAACGGTTTCTGTGTGTTTGTGAGTGTGTGTGTGTGTGTGTGAGACAGTGTGTAATTATGGGTTTTGAAATAGCTCATGTCTTGCAACAGAGGTTGTTTTTCAGTGATTAAGAATCATTTACGTTTATTTAATAAATCTTTCTGAGTTGGCATTTGATTAAACAGAACTGAGACAGTTTAAAACTTATTCTAGGCATGGTTTGTAACCGTAGTCTGTGAGAACACCAGGATGACTAACAGATGCCTCAGGCACTTCTCTATCTGTGCCAATCCCAATAAGCATAAACCTGTGATCAGTTAAACATGTCCTTAACCTAACCGTAACCACTATCAGGTAAAGTTAAATATGGCCTTAGATGATTACCTAGGGGGCATGTTAGACTTTACAGTATCAGCAAAACAGACGGGTCCTGACGCATGTACAGTGCAGTGGAGCCATTAAGTTAAATGAATAGAATATGTAACATAATGCGTGTCGGCAGGCTTGGGAAAAAAGTGATTTGGTCTGACATATACCACCTCTGATATGGAATATGAAGTGAAGGCAGCCTGGAGGTTTGTGTGTGGGTAGGTGGAAACAAATATAAGCCCCATGTTCATTCCTGTTACATGTGAAATTTCACAAAGCCATAATAAGGCGACCATAGAATGTTCCATGTAAATCAGTAAGAGATTACTGTACCTAAAAAATAATGTATAGGCCTACAGTACCGAAGGGACAAACAATAACTGGACTCTGCATGTCTATGTATACAGAGAGATAAGAGGATGCTGGTTGTATTGTAAACATGATGTAGATATTTTGGATGTAGGTGGAAAGCTAAAGCAGGAAAAGAAAATCTTTCCCAAAGTCAAAAAAACATCTAGGGAAGGAAATTGTAGGACTATTACAGTTCAGATGTAAGCGGCCAGTATGTTGAGGGCAGATGTTAGTCAGAAGCCCCCCTGAGGACCTACAGGAGCTCTGTACCATAAGCTGCCCTGGCTATAGCCTGACTGTAAAAGGCTGTGTGTTGATTTAACTAGGGCTGAAGGGAGCGATTGTAACAGCGCTCCGAGCAGCATACGGTTTACCAAGACGCCAGGGATCTCCCCAAGTGACTTATAGAAGAGAGTTCAAACTGTCCAAGCATTATAGGAAATATACTTTTAGCCAAAGGAACACACATGATTCTTGACATTTGAATCTTTTTTGTTTGTTTTCTTACATTTTTTCTCTTCCCCCCGATGCTATTCTTGCTTTCCGGCGTCACGGTAATGCGAGACGACAATGTGAACTTTGGGCCAACAAATTGTGGCCCCGTTGCTACTCTCAGGAGTCCATGCTAGGTTTCTATCGCTACTTGTCATCGCTGCCTCCCGTCAAGACTAGGAGTGCGGGGGGACTGGGGGGGACTTTAGATAAAACGACTCCCACATCACACGGTGAACACAAAACATCCCACCCCTCTGCTACCCGAGACAGGAGATACCTCTGTACTCCTGTCAATTGGCACGGCTCGCAATTAGGATCAGATGGGCTATCTATGGAACATTTTGCCATCCCCCTTCTCTATTTTTAACATAAGGGGGATGACAACATTGACACATTGAATCCCTAGAGAACAGAAACATGCACAGTATGCCATAGGCCCTGGGTACATCAAAGCCTTGGCTAACGCTAGGTTATAGCATGCTATGTCTATCGCTATGGTATGCATGCTAAGCCTTGGCTAACGCTAGGCTGTCGTGTGCTATGTCAATCTCTACGGTATGTATGCTAAGCCCTGGCTAATGCTAGGCTATCTCTATGGTATGTATGCTAAGCCTTGGCTAACGCTAGGCTAGGCTATCGCATGCCATGTACATCTCTATGGTATGTATGTTAAGCTGCATTGCATGCCTCGATAATGCACAGCAGGGCAGTTATTTTGCAACCCATGTGCTATAGTGGGGCAAACATACTAGGGTCAAATGTTAGTCATATATAGGTAGCATTTGTAAAGAGCTTGTCATCAGATCTTAGAGTAGTTCACATTAGGTTATAATAACTAACCTCATCCACCATAAGAACATATATTTCATTTTCAGTCAGTAGACACTCTGTTTACAGTCAGTAAACATGTTACAACACCTAATATGACTTTGGAGTGGACAAAATGCACCATTACATTCTGTATGACCATGGTGCTCACCGTAAAGTCATCCTCGAAAGGCATGGGTGATCACCAAATCCCATAACCGTACCTCCTAATTCTCTCATTGTCCATTACCTTACCAAGAAGCTAGAAGTGAGGGATGCTTTGGAGATGTATGTGTAGGTGTGCATGCATGCTTTCTTAACATACCTAGCAGTTGCACTCCACGGGTCAACCCATAGACATCTATCAGTGCCCACAGCGGTTCTCCTGTTCTCACCCCACTGAAGAACAACATCGGGTTGGACTCATTGATTCTATAGAAGACCCGGCCCTTCTTGTCCACCCAGAAGGCGATGACATTCCCTTCGTTGGCGAACTCCTCAGGTAAAGCCTTAGCCCAGAAGCCACTCTGGGAGACCAGGTCAGGACAGGCATACTTGGGCAGGCTGTCTGGGTTGATACGGGACGGGTCTTTAGCCGTGAAGCCCAGACGGAGAGCTCCGCTCCAGCAACACTGCTTCTTAGTGATCTGTGGAAGGAGGACAGACTATGATAGGTCGATGGCCTTACAGCAGTTTGTAGTAGCATAAGAGTGTAAGGACTAGGATTGTACTTTATAAGGAAGTCTAAATGTTGTTTTGAAGTTTGACGTTTGAAGGTCCCATTTGTGTATTGTTTCTCAATGAGACCCATTTTGTGACCTAGGCCTATACAATGCGGACAGGTTGCAAAAGAAAGCAAGTAATCGGCCTATTTGGTTTGTTGAGTGACTGGTTTGCTTAGTTTGTCTTGGTTGTATAACTGTACCAGGGCTTCCGCTAGTAAAGTATGGTGGCAGACCTTGGATTTTTTATTTTAATTTACCGGACATTTAAGACATTTACCGGACCAATATGCATTGGGTGCGTAACCTGATTAGGGCGTCCACCCACAGTGACAGAAATCCCATTTAGATTATGGTAATTCATCTCAACAGACCATGCAACTCTAGGATGCAATGGCGTGCATCCTTCTTACAGAATTCCGATGCGCAATTTGAAAATAACTGCCACATTTACTTTTCCTCAGCTAACAACAGGAGTAACGAACACCAAAATCACTAGCCTATGTCAATCTGCTATCCTCCATAGTTGAAAAGTGTACCTATTCTATTGGACAGCTTGTCGTTCTGTGTGAAAGAAATAGGCTATTCCAAACAAAATCTGGGACAGTTGTGGGATGATAGATCCCCAATTGATACAACTAGAAGACCTAGGCTACATCCCCCAAAAATGTCAAAAGCAATGAGACTCTTGCAACTGATCAGAATATTTAGCTTAAAATGTTGATACATTATTTATTCTTCACATTATAATGGCAGCAATCCGCACAAGGCAGTAGGATACGTGCAAATGTTCGTTTCGTAATGCAATTAGCAGGAAAACACAGCTGTCAAAAGCGCACCGCACATGCGAGCGGTTTCATGAGACAGAGAAAAAATATCCATTCGAAATTTTGAAGGGAGATAAAGATGCAACAACTAGCATGGGTTGTTAAAAGGACTAGGATTATGCATTTGGCTACTGGACAATGAAATAAAGTTGATTTGAAAACCAATACAACATGAGAGAAATAGGCTACTGGTTTCAATGGCATATGGAAGTCATTATAAAATAATTGCCTGTAAGTTTGGTTGGATTTTGGCTAGGCTACTTCGGTGCCAGGTAAGACATGCCTCATAATATGTACTGTGGTAAAACGTTCAGGTTTCAAACAGTTAAGTATTTGTTTTCAAAATGTATACTGCCTTCCGCTCATTGCAAAGTGGTGTGTGACACACTATTGCCTGCCTAGTTGCCTATGCACTTGAATGGCAAATGGGAACCGCAAATCAATTACTATAAAAATAGTAGCTCTTTTTAATCGTGGCCATCAAAACTGTTTTTAACAGGCGATTGCATTTAGAATTGTTGCACAATGATTGGGCTTATAAAAGCACGTTTCACTCCAGCACCAACGAACCAGCTGTTTGATGAGCTGTAGCAGCAGCTCGCACGCTACAGAAACTGGTATTTCAATCAATGAATTTGCTAAAATTCCCCCCGGACATTTGGCCGGAGCCAAAAATGTTTCAGCAGCTTTTCTTTCTTTTCTTTTCTTTTTACCGGTTAACGGAAACCCTGAACTGTACCTAAATATTACTTATGTAAGACAAAAGCCTAAATTGTCTTGAGGTTTAAGTGTACTTCAGAGCAGGGGTTCCCAAACTTTTTCACTCAGGCCCCCATTCCAGCATTGGGGAACATCACACGTTCCCCCGCGGGCGAGCCAAGTCTATTTCTATAGGCACAAGCACTGTTCATGACGCAAACTGTTCATACCCTTCTTGTTGGCAGAGAGAAAATAATGTAGGTTTAAAACTTATTTCCTGCAGTTCTACACATTTTGTCATGGGGTGAGGAGAGAATTTATCCGTTTTAAAGAACATTTTCTTTCAATTCTATTTAAAAAAAAAGGTTTAGGAACCACTGCTTTAGAGCACTTGGCTGAATGAACTGTTGTGCTTGCTGCTATTCACTCATCACTGTTTTACCAACACCCAGTAAAGCCACATCCACTTGCCCTGGTGCCATAAGCAGTATTTACCCAGTGCTTTGACTGTGTTGACATGCTGGCTTGTTAGATAGAAACCTGCTAAGCCTATTTGGGGAGACACAGGAACAGGAGGGGGAAGCAGCAGTAGACTGAAAGAAGGATTTACCTGGACAAGCTCATAAGCTAGATGTGTGTGTGTGTGTGTGCGTGTGTTCGCATCACCATCCTGACTTGGTGTGTTTACATTATACATACCGTGCATACATCAGATACAGTACACATCAAAGCTAGTCTCACCTATTGTACAGATCCGTGTTAGTATCTCTCTCCGTATCTTGCGTCATCATCTTTTGAGGCTTTGGTGTCAGCATCCCACCATGTATAGAACAGCCTACAAAGTTCCCTACAACTGGATGTTCTGCTGCCTCTCTGGCAGTTCAACACCTTGCTGAGGAATGGGCTTTTTTTTTTCTTTGGAAATGTTAATCAAATAATCAAATCAAATGAATCTACCGTTGTTAGAATACTTTGAATGCTGTAAATAAACCTCCTTGGGCGTGGTGTTTTGTCCATCTAAATCTCGACATACCTTGATCCGGACCTGCTCGTACAACGCTACGGGTCTGTTGCTGAAGGTGATGGCGTTACAGAAGCTGGCCTGCCTCTTGACGGTCCTCTGGGCCAGGTCCATGGCGATCTGGGAGCCCTTGGTGTTCGGGTGGAAGAGCAAGGGACTTATGGCCAGGCCTCTCCTCTGTCCCCCGCCCACAACGCCACACTGCTGGATGGGCAGGCAGCGCTTGGGCTTGTGGTGGCATCGGTGGGTGGTGGAGGGGAACGGACCGCCCAGAGAGTCTGATGAATAGACAGAGGGGTGCCATCAGAATGATATTCGAGCCCTTCTAATCCTTTCTACAGTATGTGTTTGTGTTCTATGTTGTTATGCATCTTGTATGTACAGTACCATTCATCACCACACATGAAGTTCCCTACCAGGAAATATCTAGGATTTCATCAACTAGAGAATTTAGTCCATTAGCACCTCACTAAGACCATCTGCATAGAAAAGCTTCAATGTGAGTGTGTGCCTGAGTCCTGGCTACTGATAATGAATAAGATGCAGAGTGAATGAATGTGTTTACCAATGACTCAGGGAGCAGGTGGTGGTTCTAAAAATCTGTCCCCAGTCACCTACTACACTACAGCAGCCAGCCATGCTCTCAAAGACACACATCTCGTTTCAATTTCATGGCCATCAACTGTTCTGGCTATAATGTGAGACCTATATCATGTCATGTGAATGGGACATTTGCCTGTTTTCCCTCATGAAGTTCCCTCCCAGAAAATAAAAGTTATTTGAATTTAATTGAATATAAATACACTCATTAGGATAGGTCTAGTTCTTGCTCGGCTTTAGCTGAAGTTGGATGATTGTCACATGTTAGTGTCACAATCTCCAGTATGGACGGACCAAGACGCAGCGATGCGTCCAGTATACATACTTTATTTTAACGTAACTGGCAAAATAACAAACAAATGACGATCGTAACTCTGGTGTGGCTAAATATGCACACACCACTAAACATACTATATCAACATCTATCAAACAAACAATGACCCACAAAACCCCAGTGAAAAGCACAAACATATATATGGTTCCCAATTAGAGGTAACGACAATCAGCTGCCTCTAACTGGGAACCATTAACCCAACATAGAAATATCACACCTAGAACACAAAACCCTATAACCCAAAACTCAAACTAAAGACCAGCCTGCTAAACCAGGCCTGGACGTTACAGTTAGAATGTGTAAATTGCCCCACGATGCTGATCTAAGCAAAATGTCATGTTTCCCCACGTTTATGGCAAAGGTTATGATTTAGGGAGGCTAAAGCTGATCCTAGATCTGTGCCTATGGGGACCTTCTATGGATTTCTAGGCCTATTCCTGTCAGATAACTAGTTCAACTCTAAATACAATCTGACCTGTTTGATTCACAGTAATCATGTTGGCCCTGCGGCGAAAACCAATTGTCCATGCAGTTGTTTAAGGTTTTACAATGTTTGAGTAGGAAATTACATTTTCCTCCCTGTTCATTGCAGTGTGCCTGACCTTATGACCTTAGGACTGGCAAATAAAGATAGTGGTTGATGTGCACCATCTCTGACCAAACATCATAATCCTTTTGTGAGTATTGATGCCAAGGCTGAGTCAGTGACTACGTGGCAAACTCAGTTAGGATTAAGCATCATTACTGTACAGTGTAGAATATAATACAATACTATTATATTACCCATGTTTATAGTATAAACCACGTGTAAATGTACTTTTAAGTTTAATTGAATATTATGTATTGATATAAGGAGGGGGTGTCCAATAACCTCATATTGTCTCGGGAAATGCATACAGTTCATCATATGACTCATATAAACAAACGGACAGGAAACTACAAACTACATGATTTAATCTAGTAATGGAATCCAAATAGATATTCTAGCGCATCATTAGGAACTGCAATACTAGGAAAGCTCCAGTATGGTACAATATACCATATGACTCATATAAACGAACTCAGGGACGCACAAACTACATGATTTGATTACCATCTAGAAATATAATGTAGATAGAGAACCTAGCGCATCAGGAACAAACCATAGGATTTCACTTCTATATCTAGTACAGCTACATCTGTTACAACACATCAGTAGGATCTGCAATGGAAAGCTTCAGTATGATCATGACTATTAGGAATTACATGTAGATAGATCATTTAGTCCATTAGCGCCTCACTAGGACCATCTGCATAGGAAAGCTTCAATGTGAGTGTGTGCCTGAGTCCTGGCTACTGATAATGAATAAGATGCAGAGTGAATGAATGTGTTTACCAATGACTCAGGGAGCAGGTGGTGGTTCTAAAAATCTGTCCCCAGTCACCTACTACACTACAGCAGCCAGCCATGCTCTCAAAGACACACATCTCGTTTCAATTGCATGGCTCCTTCAACTGTTCTGGCTATAATACAAGGCCTACACTGAGTGTACAAAATATTAGGAACGCCTTCCTACTTTTGAGTTGCACCCCCTTTTGCCCTCAGAACAGCCTCAATTCGTCAGGGCATGGACTCCATAAGGTGTCAAAAGCGTTCCACAGGGATGCTGGCCCATGTTGCCTCCAATGCTTCCCACAGTTGCGTCAAATTGGCTGGATGTCCTTTGACCATTCTTGATACACAACGGAAAACTGTTGAGTGTGAAAAACCCAGCAGTGTTGCAGTTCTTGACACACTCAAACTGGTGCGCCTGGCACCTACTACCACACCCCGTTCAAAGGCACTTAAATATTTTGTCTTGCCCATTCACCCTCTGAATGGCACACATACACAATTCATGTCTCAATTGTCTCAAGATAAAAATCAGTCTTTAACCTGTCTCCTCCCCTTCATCTACACTGATTGTGAAGTGGATTTCGCACTACAGAGGGTAGTGTGAACGGCCCAGTACATCACTGGGGCCAAGCTTCCTGCCATCCAGGACCTCTATACCAGGCGTGTCAGAGGAAGGCCCTAAAAATTGTCAAAGACTCCAGCCCTAGTCATAGACTGTTCTCTCTGCTACCGCATGGAAAGCGGTACCAGAGCGCCAAGTCTAGAGGCTTCTAAACAGCTTCTACCCCCAAGCCATAAGACTCCTGAACATCTAGTCAAATGACTACCCAGACTATTTGCACCCTCTTTACACCACTGCTACTCTCTGTTGTCATCTGTGCACAGTCACTTTAATAACTCTACCTACATGTACATACTACCTCAACTAACCAGTGCCCCCGCACATTGACGCTGTACCGGTACCACCCTGTATATAGTCTCGCTATTGTTATTTTACTGCTGCTCTTTAATTACTTGTTACTTTTATCTCTTATTCTTATCTGTATTTTTTTGAAACTGCATTTTTGGTTAGGGGTTTGTAAGTAAGCATTTCACTGTAAGGTCTACACTTGTATTCGGCACATGTGACTAATACAATTGGATTTCAATTGATTTGATTTAAGTGAGATCAATAAGGGATCATAGCTTTCACCTGGATTCACCTGGTCAGTTAATGTCATGGAGAGAGCAGGTGTTCATAATGTTTTGTAGACAGTGTACAGTAAATAATGTCATGTGAATGGGATATTAGCCTGTTGTGCCCATTCAATTAGCTAACGGTGTTTTGGTTCTATTCTATATTCAAATCAGGGCCTCTTGGTTGTCCTCACCAAATTGTACAAATCTCAATAACCCAGCTCTTTTACTTTTTACCATTGATAACCTCAACAAAGGCTGCAACAGCAACTGAGGGTCTGGGAATCACTGATAAGACCTGTATACAGCATTCTACATAACAGCTAGCCTTCGTCCCAAATGGAACCCTATTCCCTACACAGTGCACTACTTTCAACCAGAGCCCTATAGGGTATGGTCCAAATGAGTGCACTAAAAAGGGAATAAGGTGCCATTTGGGAGGAAGACACTACTTTATCAATAGATACACACTCCCAGTGTTTAGCCTATACAATCACTTACTCACTCAGACATCATTTCCTTTGTCTTAGAGTAGGGGCAAAGGGAGAGCATTCATTGAATGGGGCGCACATGGTCGCAGCAGATTGGACAATGTGTGTGTGTGTGTGTGTGTGTACAGTATGTGTGTGTGTCAGGCCAGATTGAACTGAATGCATTAGCGACAACTAGCGAAAGGAGAGCCGCAGCTGTTGGTTGAGGGAAACAGGGGTTAAGTGTGAATTCACGTTCCTTAGCAACCCTCAATCCCTGCGTCAAAAACTAGATTTGCGGGAACGGCTCAGGCTTGATACGGACAGATGCTATTTGTTTGCTAGCAGACAACACATGAATGATATTTGCATTTTAGTGCTATGGTTTATCAGGACAGCATTGTAGGCTACAGTGGGATAACTCATCTTGGCCTATCTGACTGAAAGTCATTTTTCAATGAAGGATTGCTCTGTTTTACGCGTATTGAAAGGCGGTCTGTCAATGCTTTGGAGTTATACCTACAGATATAGGATATTAATTTGACCAGTTTCTAATGCAGGTTGATGTTTCTTGTCATGAGTCTTGTCCTGGAGGCAGAACTGAGCGATTTCCCTTTAAATAGCCCAGCGGTTATCTTTTTGGTCTTAATTTAAAGTGGCACTCCAGTCTCCTTTTCACCTCATTCAACACCTAATTTACTTAACAAAAGGCACATCTCAATAGGTGGTCCAGGTATGTCATGACATGTCATGACAAGTGGGGGGGTGCCTTTCCTCTTTTGTTCTCTATTGCTCCTCTATTGTTCCTCAAGAAAGGGGGGAGGCCGATGACATCACAGATTCCCATCAGACCAACTCCTAGAATGCCCTACTCCTTGAAGTTTGCAATTGTGTTTAAAAAACACTCCTTTGCTCAGAAATCTTTTTTTTTACCCTTTACTGTCTGTACTTTACTGTATTTATACTTGGGATATTGCTTTTCAACAGTAAAAGTTCAAACATTGCTGAAGGACATTTTTAAGGTTAGGGTTAGGCATTAAGGGCAGTTTGAATGATGAGCGATGTTTGAACTTTTACTGTTGAAAAGCAATATCCCAAGTATAAATACAGTAGCAGTGTGGTTTTATGACTTTATAGCTGTGCCAGCTAGTGACCACTCTGCAGAGCTGCCTCCAGAAGAATATTCATGATGAAAAATGCTAACCTGCGTTTTGCACCGCAGAAAATAATCCTGCAGCAACAGGAAATGTGGATTATAATTAATGGACATTTTTGTAGGGGTTGATACATTTTTCGTAAAGGGAAAATCAAGTCTGGAATTTCAAAGTGTTAATTACAAACTTCCGATGCCTTTTTAAACCTTGAATACACTACAAGTTTGCATTTCTTGCTATGCAAGACATTTCCTGCAACAAAAGAGTGATCATATGAAGATCCTACATCTGCATATCTCCATGCCAACTGACACTGCCCAGTCCTAGCAATTCCAGACAAAGATATGGAAAAAAGGTGTATGGGGAAAAGACTGTATGACCTTATCACTCTCTAACTGGACTTGGAATGTGCCTGGGGATCTTTGAGTGCATCAATACAGATGTAGTATCTTAATTTGAGCCAGTTTGCTACAGCAGTAAAATAATCCTGCAGCAACAGGAAATGTGAATTATTATTTGGATATAATTAATGGATATTTTCTTTGTAGCTGTTGATGCATTTTACATTACGGCAAATCAAGTTAGAAATGTAAAAGTGTAAATTACAAACTTTAGAAGCCTTTTTAAACCTTGAATATACTACAAGTTTGCATTTCCTGCTGTACAGGAAATGTACCATTAACAAAAGAGTGATACAATTAAGATCCTACATCTGTACCATCAGAGGGATGTGTTTCAGAATGACCAACCTTCCCAGAGAACTCCCCTTCTAATTCTCAATAGATGGGCTCCCGAGTGGTGCAGCGGTCTAAGGCACTGCATCTCAGTGCTAGAGGCATCACTACCGACTGTATGTTTGTTTATTCCATGTGTAACTCTGTGTTGTTGTTTGTGTCACACAGCTTTGCTATAGCTTGGCCAGGTCGCAGTTGTAAATGAGAACTTCTTCTCAACTAGCCTACCTGGTAAAATAAAGGTGAAATCAAATCAAATAAAAGTAACATCTGTGGAAGGATGGAAGCATGTGGTGACGAAGCCGATTATTACGAAGCTCCAAGTCCGCTCATGTGTAACAGGTCCTTCCACCTACATACATACTGTTGATAGGATTTCACATGCCTAATTTGTGCTCTCGCTGCCATTGGTTACACTCTTAGAAGAAAAGGTGCTATCTAGAACCTAAAAGGGTTATTCGCCTGTCCCCATAGGAAAACACTTTGAAGAATCCTTTTTGGTTCCAGGTAGAACCTTATTGGGTTCAATGTAGAACCTTTTCCCCAGAGAGTTCTACATGGAACCCGAAAGAGTTCTACCTGGAACGAAAAAGGGTTCTCCTATGGGGACTGCCAACGAACCCTTTTGGAACCCTTTTTTCTGAGAGTGTAGATTTAGAGTTGAGGGTACAATTCCTACAGTATAATAGTGAGATGAAAAAGCCCAATTATGGTAATTGTTTCGGTGATGTTCTGTGTGCGCACATAGTTCAGACATGGAGCCACTCTCCTATTCAAGCTCTGCATTGAAACATTGTTTATAATGATGAATACCTCATTTTGATTCCATTAGCCAAAGATGATTAATTAGCTGTTAGCGAGCTATTTTCGAAGGCAAAAAGCGAGCTAGGAGCCGAAGTTAAGTGTCCAGTTTGATTGATTTCTTTCTGTACACAAGAGAGGTAACTATATGAATCAGGTAGAGTGGAATGCGAGACACACGGGGTATTTAAATCCAATAAAATTTTATTTGTCACGAACAGTGAAATGAACAGTGAAATGCTTACTTACGGGTCCTTCCCAACAACGCAGAGAAAGAAAATAGAGAAATAAAAGAAAGGAATAGCACGTAATAATAAATACACAATGAGTAACGGTAACTTGGCTATATATACGGGGTACCAGTACTGAGTCAATGTGCAGGGATATGAGGTAATTTAGGTAGACGCTGTGTGTACATATATAGTGCATTTGGAAAGTATCCAGACCCCTTGACTTTTTCCACATTTTGTTACGTTACAGCCGCATTCTAAAATGTATTAAATAGTCCCCCTCATCAGTCTACACACAATAACCCATAATGACGAAGTAAAAACAGGTTTTTAGACATTGTTACAAATAATATTACATTTACATAAGTATTCAGACCCTTTGGCAGCGATTACAGCCTTGAGTCTTCTTGGGTATGACACTACAAGCTTGGCACACCTATATTTGGGGAGTTTCTACCATTCATATCTGCAGATCCTCTCAAGCTCTGTCAGGTTGGATGGGGAGCGTCGCTGCAGAACTATTTCCAGGTCTCTCCAGAGACGTTCGATCAGGTTAAAGTCCAGGCTCTGGCTGAGCCACTCAAGGACATTCAGAGACTTGTCCTGAAGCCACTCCTGTGTTGTCTTGGCTGTGTGCTTAGGGTTGTTGTCCTGTTGGAAGGTGAACCTTCGCCCCAGTCTTATGGTCTGAGCGCTCTGGAGCAGGTTTTAATCAAGGATCTCTCTGTACTTGGCTCCATTCATCTTTCCCTCGATCCTGACTAGTCTCCCAGTCCCTGCCTCTGAAACACATCCCCACAGAATGATGCTGCCACCACCAGGCTTCACCGTAGGAATGGATCCAGGTTATCCTCCAGACATGATGCTTGGCATTCAGGCCAAAGAGTTCAATCTTGGTTTCATCAGATCAGAGAATCTGATCTGGTCTGAGAGACTTAAGGGGCCTTTTGGCAAACTCCAAGCGGGCTGTCGTGCCTTTTACTGAGGAGTGGCTTCCGTCTGGCCACTCTACCATAAAGGCCTGATTAGTGGAGTGCTGCAGAAATGGTTTTCCTTCTGGAAGGTATACCCATCTCCACAGAGGAACTCCGAAGCTCTGCCAGGGTGACCATCGGGTTCTTGGTCACCTCCCTAACCAATTCCCTTCTCCCCCGATTGCTCCGTTTGGCCGGGCGGCCAGCTCTAGGAAGAGTCTTGGTGGTTCCAAACTTCTTCCATTTAAGAATGATGGAGGCCACTCTGTTCTTGGGGACCTTCAATGCTGCAGAAGTTTTTTGGTACCCTTCGCCAGATCTGTGCCTTGACACAATCCTGTCACGGAGCTTTACGGACAATTCCTTCAACCTCATTGCTTGGTTTTTGCTCTGACATACACTGTCAACTGTGGGACCTTATATAGACAGGTGTGTGCCTTTCCAAATCATGTCCAATCAATTAAATTTACCACAGGTGGACTCCCATCAAGTTGTTCAAACATCTCAAGGATGATCAATGGAAACAGGATGCACCTGAGCTCAATTTCGAGTCTCAAAGGGTCTGAATACTTATGTAAATAAGGTATTTCTGTTTCTTATTTTTAATACATTTGGAAACATTTCTAAAAATCATTTTTAGCTTTGTCATTATGGGGTATTGTGTGTAGATTGTATTTCTTATCAATTTATTTAATCCATTTTAGAATAAGGCAGTAACATAAGAAAATGTGGAAAAAGTCAAGGGGTCTGAATACTTTCCAAATGCACTGTAGGTAGGGATAAGGTGCTCCTATCAGATCTTGTAGATGCTCCAGCAAGGTGTCCAAAGTTGGTGTCTGTCACACACACAAACACACGCATGCACACATGCGCACACACACGCACACGCACACACACACACACACTGTGTGACCGTCATGGTTTTAAATGGCTCTATTTAACCTACTAGTCCGGAAGCTGCCTCCCATAACACAGCAACATCCTCATTAGTGTGTTTGTGTGTGCATGTCTGTGTCCATTTAAAATCCTTACATGACTGTTCTCTCCCTCTCTCCCAAAAGTCAAGGATGTCTCTTTATGGATAAACATTGTGCATACTGTGGTTCTCCTTCCATAGCCTGGATAAGTGTGTTTGTGTGTGTGTGTGTGTGTGTGTGTGTGTGTGTGTGTGTGTGTGTGTGTGTGTGTGTGTGTGTGTGTGTGTGTGTGTGTGTGTGTGTGTGTGTGTGTGTGTGTGTGTGTGTGTGTGTGTGTGTGTGTGTGTGGACTTATTTCGCTAATGACCTCACAGTAATGACAAGTCTAACACACACAGCTTCTGTGTGACCAAGACTTGTCATCCTTCAATGAACATCACAGTTGTAAATGAGAACTTGTTCTCAACTAGCCTACCTGGTTAAATAAAGGTGAAATAAATAAATAAAAAAAAGTGTAAACTAAGCGTTATAACTAGACTGAGTGGGCTGCGTCTCAATTGACAGCCTATTCCCTATTTAGTGCATGTACTGTATATATCTATGTAGGGAATAGGGTGCCACGACACATCCTTGAAGCAGTGTGAGGGAATGTAATTCTTATCTACACACTACACGGGTTAGTGACAGTATAATGGCATATCATGTGAATAGTGTTCCATCAGTTGGAATAAATATTCAAATATTTGTTCAGGAGAACAAACTGATGTTGGAGTAATGACTTCCTGGTTGTATCTTAGCATCGGGCACTTTCAGTTATAACTGTCATTCATATAATAGCACTTGAGTCCTCATAATGGTTTTGTCCACATAAAACAGAATGTGTCATCATAATACTATTGTCTTCATAATACACATGGTACTAGTCATCATAATACTGTTGTCTTCTAGGCTTGGGCGGTATACCGTATTACTGGGGTATTTGGAAATAGCCACGGGATGGGTTTTCAATACCGTCAATACTGTTGAAACTATTTATTTTAAGTTTATCATAGTACATGGCCTCACAAATGAGTCCAAATAAAAGTATTTGTTTAGCTAACTTTAGCTATATGCATTTTCATACATGGTGCATGATATTATGTGTTGGGATCGTGGGTCTAAACAAAAGACTCCACTATGCAAGTAAACATTTCACTGTACCGTTCACACCTTCTGTATCCTCTGTATGTGACGAACAAACGTTGATTTTACTTGATATAGTGTGTGTTTACCAGAGACGGTAATGTGAAGAGGAACATGGCCTGCACCAACGTCAGATTAAGATATAGACCAAGGATTAGATAAAGTGTATTTTTACTACTACTTTTTGCTACTACTTTCACCACTTTTAGTCTTAATCTTTGGATGTTTACTATACTACTTTACTCACTCTGTTTAGTACATGGCCACACAAGTGAATCCTTCAAGATATGGGCGGGGCAAAGCTTAAGATGGTGTGAATTATGCTAAATCGGTGTAGATAAAGAAAAGCACTCCAGTAGGTGTACCAACCCATATACGGACCATTTTCTCAAAAGTGGGTTTACAAGTTTATCAACTTTCAAAGAGTAATTACTTTCCCATTGTTCCTCAACTGCAGTGTATGATATACGATTTTCTAGCTCTGAGTCTCTACTTTTATCAAATTCTAGCTCGGAGTCTCTATTTTTATCAACGTAAAAACCCCAATTTCAAATTTCGCTACATAGGACCAAATCAAGGTGGTGGGTCACATATGAACATTTGGTTACCGCTCGACCCTATTGTCTTCATAAAGCACACAGTACTAGTCAACATAATACTATAATGTCTTCAAAATACACATGGTACTAGTCATCATAATACTATAATGTCTTCACAATACACATAGTACTAGTCATCATAATACTATAATGTCTTCACAATACACATAGTACTAGTCAACATAATACTATAATGTCTTCATAATACACATGGTACTAGTCATCATAATACTATAATGTCTTCATAATACACATGGTACTAGTCATCATAATACTATAATGTCTTCATAATACACATGGTACTAGTCATCATAATACTATAATGTCTTCACAATACACATAGTACTAGTCATCATAATACTATAATGTCTTCACAATACACATAGTACTAGTCAACATAATACTATAATGTCTTCATAATACACATGGTACTAGTCATCATAATACTATAATGTCTTCATAATACACATGGTACTAGTCATCATAATACTATAATGTCTTCAAAATACACATGGTACTAGTCACCATAATACTATAATGTCTTCACAATACACATAGTACTAGTCATCATAATACTATAATGTCTTCATAATACAAATGGTACTAGTCATTATAATACTATAATGTCTTCATAATACACATGGTACTAGTCATCATAATACTATAATGTCTTCATAATACACATGGTATTAGTCATCATAATACTATAATGTCTTCATAATACACATGGTACTAGTCATTATAATACTATAATGTCTTAATAAAACACATGGTATTAGTTATCATAATATTATAATGTCTTCATAATACACATTGTACTAGTCATCATAATACTATAATGTCTTCATAATACACATGGTACTAGTCATCATAATACTATAATGTCTTCATAATACACATGGTACTAGTCATCATAATACTATAATGTCTTCATAATACACATGGTACTAGTCATCATAATACTATAATGTCTACATAATACACATGGTACTAGTCATCATAATACTATAATGTCTTCATAATACACATGGTACTAGTCATCATAATACTATAATGTCTTCATAATACACATGGTACTAGTCATCATAATACTATAATGTCTTCATAATACACACGGTACTAGTCATCATAATACTATAATGTCTTCATAATACACATGGTACTAGTCATCATAATACTATAATGTCTTCATAATACACATGGTACTAGTCATCATAATACTATAATGTCTTCATAATACACATGGTACTAGTCATCATAATACTATAATGTCTTCCTAATACTATAATGTCTTCATAATACACATGGTGCTAGTCATCATAATACTATAATGTCTTCCTAATACTATAATGTCTTCATAATACACATGGTGCTAGTCAACATAATACTATAATTTCTTCATAATACACATGGTACTAGTCATCATATACTATAATGTCTTCATAATACACATGGTGCTAGTCATCATAATACTATAATGTCTTCATAATACACATGGTACTAGTCATCATAATACTATAATGTCTTCCTAATACTATAATGTCTTCATAATACACATGGTGCTAGTCAACATAATACTATAATTTCTTCATAATACACATGGTACTAGTCAACATAATACTATAATTTCTTCATAATACACATGGTACTAGTCAACATAATACTATAATGTCTTCATAATACACATGGTACTAGTCATCATAATACTATAATGTCTTCATAATACACATGGCATTAGTCATCATAATACTATAATGTCTTCATAATACACATGGTGCTAGTCATCATAATACTATAATGTCTTCATAATACACATGGTACTAGTCATCATAATACTATAATGTCTTCATAATACACATGGTGCTAGTCATCATAATACTATAATGTCTTCATAATACACATGGTACTAGTCATCATAATACTATAATGTCTTCCTAATACTATAATGTCTTCCTAATACACATGGTGCTAGTCAACATAATACTATAATTTCTTCATAATACACATGGTACTAGTCAACATAATACAATAATGTCTTCAACATACACATGGTACTATACATCATAATACTATAATGTCTTCATAAAACACATGGTATTAGTTATCATAATATTATAATGTCTTCATAATACACATGGTGCTAGTCATCATAATACTATAATGTCTTCACAATACACATGGAACTAGTCAACATAATACTATAATGTCTTCATAATACACATGGCAGTAGTCATCATAATACTAGTCTCCTTATAATACACAGTTACAATTCCACCTAAAAACATGTATTGAGTCATACTATCCTCGTACAATGTGCCAATCAAAGCATAATAAAGCCATGCGGTAAACAGAATCGCTGTGGTAACATAGGGCAAGCAGGTTATTAAGAATGCAGGGACAATGGCGCTTGCCAGGGTGTCTATCAGCAACTGAGACCCACAGCAAAGCAACAGAACCTCCCCTCTCTCCTCTTCATTGAAGTGTGGGCTGGGTGTTAGCCTAGCGGTTAAGATGTTTGGCAAAGTTACCCAAAAAGTTGCTGGTTCGAAACCACAAGCTGACTAGGTGAAATCTGTCAATGTGCCCTTTAGCAAGGCACTTATCCCTAATTGCTCCTGTGCGTCGCTCTGTATAAGAGAGTCTGCTAAATGACAAAAAAATGAAAGAAATACAAACAAATTTCCACCTGTCACCCCTAGCTCCCCAGGCTTGCTTCTTTACAATACACAGCTTAATACACATATCCTCCAGAGATCCGGGACCAACACACAGACATGCACGAACACGCACACACAGACTTGCATGAATGCACACACACAAATCTACAAAGAGATGGCGCCGACAGAGATGATCGCCTCGCTTCGCGTTCTTAGGAAACTATGCAGTATTATTTCTTACACTGTTACCCCAGGAGATCTTAACTTCTTAGGGAGCGGCAGCTGAGGTGTCGGTTTTGGAGAGTCTGGCGTGCCCAAAGTAAAAGGCCTGCCACTCAGGCCCAGAAACTAGGATATGCACATAATTAGTACTATTGGATAGGAAACACTCTGAAGTTTCTAAGAGTGTTAAAATTATGTCTGTGAGTATAACAGAACTGATATAGCAGGCGAAAACCCGAGGAATTTCTGTCCTGGAAAAAAGTGTTTTTGACACATTGCCTCATTTTGAACCCCTCCCTATTGAAAACAGCCGTATCTGGGAGTAAGATTGCAGTACCTATTGCTTCCACTGGATGTCAACAGTCTCTAGACAGTGTTTGGTAATGTTAGGTTGAGAAGAAGAATTTCGAACTAGTCACCGGATGTAAACAGAAGAGGAGGCGCATTCACGGGCTCGCCGCGCTGTGGTTTTTTCCTTTCCTATCGTCCAGTTTATAATCCGGTTGAAATATTATAGTAAATATACATAAAAGTGTTCCTAAGGATACATTATCAATGATGTTTGATTGCGCCCCACTGCTCCCTAAGTAGTTAAGTCTTATTATATACAGCCGGGAATAACTATTGGATATAAGAGCAATGACAACTTACCAACATTACGATCAGGAATATGACTTTCCCAAAGAGGATCCTCTGTTTGGTCCACCACCCAGGACAATGGATCGGATCCCAGTAAGTGACCCAAAACAACGGCGTGCAGAAGGGGCAGACGGAGCGGTCTTCTGGTCAGGCTCCGTGAAGCGGGCACATAGCTCACCACTCCCGAGTATACTACTCGCAAATGTCCAGTCTTTTGACAACAAGGTAGACGAAATTCGAGCAAGGGTTGCCTTCCAGAGAGACATCAGAGATTGTAACATTCTCTCTTTCATGGAAACATGGCTCACTCGGGATTCGTTATCAGAGTCGGTACAGCCACCCGGTTTCTTCATGCATCGCGCCGACAGAAACAAACATCTCTCTGGTAAGAAGAAGGGCGGGGATGTTTGCCTTATGATTAACGAGTCGTGGTGTGATCATAACAACATACAGGAACTCAAGTCCTTTTGTTCACCTGACCTAGAATTCCTTACAATCAAATGCCGACCGCATTATCTACCAAGAGAATTCTCTTCGAATATAATCACAGACGTGTATATCCCCCCCAAGCAGCCACATCGACGACTCTAAAAGAACTTCATTCGACTCTATGTAAACTGGAAAACACATATCCTGAGGCTGCATTTATTGTAGCTGGGGATTTTAACAAGGCTAATCTGAAAACAAGGCTCCCTAAATTTTATCAGCATATCGAATGCATGACCCGGGCTGGCAAAATTCTAGATCATTGCTATTCTAACTTCCGCGATGCATCCAAAGCACTCCCCTCGCTCTCCTTTCGGCAAATCTGACGACTCCATTTTGTTGCTCCCAGCCTATAGACATGGACTGGGACATGTTTCAGATAGCATAAGACAATAACATTGATGTATACGCTGATTCGGTGAGTGAGTTTATTAACAAGTGCATCGGTGATGTTGTACCCACAGTGACTGTTAAAATCTATCCCAACCAGAAACCATGGATTGACCGCAGCAATCGCGCAAAACTGAAAGCGCGAACCACTGCTTTTAATCATGGCAAGGCGACCGGAAACATGACCGAATAAAAACAGTGTAGCTATTCCCTTCACAAGGCAATCAAACAAGCAAAGCGTCAGTATAGAGACAAAGTAGAGTCACAATTCAACGGCTCAGACACGAGACGTATGTTGCAGGGTCTACAGTCAATCACGGATTACAAAAAGAAAACCAGCCCTGTCGCAGACACCGATGTTTTGCTCCCAGACAAACTAAACAACTTCTTTGCTCGCTTTGAGGACAATACAGTGCCACTGACTTGGCCTGCTACCAAAACCTGCAGGCTCTCCTTCACCGCAGCCAACGTGAGTAAAACATTTAAACATGTTAACCCTCGCAAGGCTGCCGGCCCAGATGACATCCCTAACCATGTCCTCAGAGCATGCGCAGACCAGCTGGCTGGAGTGTTTACGGACATATTCAATCAATTCCTATCCCAGTCTGCTGTTCCCACATGCTTCAAGAGGGCCACCATTGTTCCTGCTCCCAAAAAAAGCTAAGGTAACTGAGCTAAACGACTATCGCCTCGTTTCACTCACTTCCAACATCATGAAGTGCTTTGAGAGACTAGTCAAGGATCACATCACCTCCACCCTACCTAACACCCTAGACCCACTCTAATTTGCGTACCGCCCCAAAAGGTCCACAGACAACGCAATCGCAATCACGCTGCACACTGCCCTAACCCATCTGGACAAGAGAAATACCTATGTAAGAATTCTGTTCATCGACTACAGCTCAGCATTTAACACCATAGTACCCTCCAAACTTGTCATTAAGCTTGAGACCCTGGGTCTCGACCCCGCCCTGTGCAACTGGGTCCTGGACTCTGGACTTTCTGACGGGCCGCCCCCCAGGTGGTGAGGGTAGGAAACATCTCCAGCCCGCTGATCCTCAAAACTGGGGCCCCACAAGGGTGCGTTCTCAGCCCTCTCCTGTACTCCCTGTTCACCCATGACTGCGTGGCCATACACACCTCCAACTCAATCATCAAGTTTGCAGACGACACTACAGTGGTAGGCTTGTTTACCAACAACGACGAGACGGCCTACAGGTAGGAGGTGATGGCCCTCGGAATGTGGTGTCAGGAAAATAACCTGTCACTCAACGTCAACAAAACAAAGGAGATGATCGTGGACTTCAGGAAACAGCAGAGGGAGCACCCCCCTATCCACATCGACGGGACAGTAGTGGAGAAGGTGGAAACTTTAAAGTTCCTTGGTGTACACATCACGGACAAACTGAAATGGTCCACCCACACAGACAGCGTGGTGAAGAAGGTGCAACAGCGCCTCTTCAACCTCAGGAAGCTGAAGAAATTTGGCTTGTCACCAAAAACACTCACAAACTTTTACAGATGCACAATCAAGAGCATCCTGTCGGGCTGTATCACCGCCTAGTATGGCAACTGCTCCGCCCACAACCGTAAGGCTCTCCAGAGGGTAGTGAGGTCTGCACAACGCATCACAAGGGGGCAAACTATCTGCCCTCCAGGTCACCTACACCACCCGATGTCACAGGAAGGCCAAAAAGATCAAGGACAACAACCAACTGAGCTACTGCCTGTTCACCCGCTTTTATCCAGAAGGCAAGGTCAGTACAGGTGCATCAAAGCTGGGACCGAGAGACTGTTAAACAGCCATCACTAACATTGAGTGGCTGCTGCCAACATACTGACTCAAATCTCTAGCCACTTTAATAATAAAAAATTGGATGTAACAAATGTGTCACTAGTCACTTTATACAATGACACTTTATATAATGTTTACATACCCTACATTACTAATCTCATATGTATATACTGTACTCTATGTCATCTACTGTATCTTGCCTATGCCGTTCAGCCATCGCTCATCCATATATTTATATGTATGTATTCTTATTCATTCCTTTACACTTGTGTATAAGGTAGTTGTTGTGAAATTGTTAGATTACTTATTGCACGGTTGGAACTAGAAACACAAGCATTTCGCTACACTCGCATTAACATCTGCTAACCATGTGTATGTGACCAATAACATTTGATTTGATTTGATTTGATACACTCTGGGCAGACTTAGCCTTATGATCGACACACAGTCACTTCTTATTCCACCAGAGTAGCGCCAGGAATAAAGGATTTGAATGTCTGCTTACAGGAAATTGGGGGAATGAAAAAGTTTTATAAAATGAGCAAATGGCGTTTCGGCTTGATGTACCAACAACTATGAAATGAATCAACGAATCACACTCACATTAATCAAGTTAACAATATACTGTACAGCACTAGCATGGTCTCTTATTGCAGTGGCTCTATGCATCATACATGCGTAATGTTTGTGTTATAGACAAGCAATTTGTGTTATATACATGCAATTTGTGTTATAGACAAGAAATGTGTGTTATAGACAAGCAATTTGTGTTATAGACAAGCAATTTGTGTTATAGATAAGCAATTTGTGTTACAGACAAGCAATGTGTGTTATAGACAAGAAATGTGTGTTATAGACAAGCAATTTGTGTTATAGACAAGCAATTTGTGTTATAGACAAGCTATTTGAGTTATAGACAAGCAACTTGTGTTATAGACAAGCAACTTGTGTTATAGACAAGCAACTTGTGTTATAGACAAGCAACTTGTGTTATAGACAAGCAATTTGTGTTATAGACAAGCAACTTGTGTTATAGACAAGCAACTTGTGTTATAGACAAGCAACTTGTGTTATAGACAAGCAATTTCATTTTCTGGTGGCTGGAGTTTCTAGTGCTTATGTGTAAATGACATATTGGTAATATAAGTTAGACTGAGCTATACAAGGCTGAGGTTACTAAGTGTAAATGTGTAAACAACATATTGGTAATATAAGTTAGACGGAGGTATACGAGGCTGAGGTTACTAAGTGTAAATGTGTGAATGACAGCTGCTAGGACAGAGATACAGATCATGTGGGTAAAACACAATACTATCCTCCTGGGTTTACAGGTAGGAGATTACTGCCAATGATACTGTCACTATGGCTGCCTTCTGCTCTACCGCTCTTCTAACTGGGCGCCATGGCAGCACATATGTTTGTTGTAACCTGGGCTACCACGTCTGCTGCTAGGCAATGACATGACACCACCATTGATTTGCACTTGATAGATGCATGGCTCGAGAGTTGGGACTACATATTCCTGTGCGCAATTCCATAGATAACACAACAAAATATATACAAAATAAACTACCAATGTAGCGACATTGCTAGCTCCATTCTCTAATGGCCTTTTCCTCTGCTTCAACCGAGACTGTGTCAGCTGAATAATTTAGACAGCCCTGTCATGGTGTCAAGATGACCTGAGAGTGCAAGGTGAGCTGTCCAACTTAATAAAGACCTCACGTCATGACTCTCGTCTCGTCATGACTCTCGTTCACCTGAGCTCACCCATGTTACCACATTCCCCCAGAGAACAGTGCTCCGCAACTGCAGTCAATAAGTAATAACCATTTTAGATTCGATATGGTGTAGTATGACAATATAATGACTCTATGCTCGTCCACAGTAGATTTGTAGAATGCTTTGTGGAGGAGCCTGATGAGAGTATATTGATTGCAAGCAGGATGCTATTTTTACCGACGCACATGCAGGCATGCATGCGCAAACGCACACATGCACACACACAAACCACACACACAAACACAAAGTCGTTATGTGCCGCCTCGAAGGTGACCTGTCAAGTCAAGAGGAATATGATGACAACAGGGGTATGTGCATTGTCACAAATTGTGTGTGTGTGTGACACTATGTGTGTGTTGACTCACGTTAACCCAGTCTGAATCCACAGGGAGGGAGACACTGGTGGCACGATCATCATACGGTCACCACCCACCCACCAATGCCACTTGACCACCTAGACATATGTTCCTGTCACACCATGGCAACAGGCCATGACTAAACACACTGGGCACTACTCTGTTAGTAGACTACTCGGTTCCTACTTGTTTCATTCTCTCTCTCTCTCTCTCTCTCTCTCTCTGTCTCTCTCTCTTTATTCCTTTTATGTTCTCCCTCTCTCCCTCTTTGTGTCTCTCTCCATTGACTTGATATAGATGATATGTGTAATACCACTTCAGCCGTTAATCATGAACAGCCTCTTGGCCTCTGCATGATGAGTGATCTGTGTGCATTTCTTCTGTCTCATGACTATATCAAAATGACATTTCATGTTCGCAGGACAAGGTGAGATACGGAACAAGACATTCACATCCATCAGCAGGTCGTTTTTGGAGACTGCGCTTCCAATAGAGGATAACATTCTCTCTCTCTCACACCCACCCACCCACACACACACACACACACACACACACACACACACACACACACACACACACACACACACACACACACACACACACACACACACACACACACACACACACACACACACACACACACGATCAAGGGTGAAAGGCTGGCCCACTTTGAGTCGATAAAGAGCCTCAACAAGTGCTTCCAACACATTCAGCAGAGAACTCCATTACGCAATCAAGCCCCAACACAACACCGTCCTGATGTGTTCTGCTACAGAACTGACTTTCCTGCTACAGAACTGGCTTTTTCACCACTTCACACTAGCCTATACACAGAAACTCACTCACTTAAAATCATACCGAAAGTTAGATTTCAGCTAACGCCTTTCATATAGAAACAGCAAGTGCAGTGTAAAACCGAGAAACTAGGCTAGTAAACATGGAATCCTCCCCCTCGCTCTTTAAGGCCTTTGACCTTGATCCTACAGTGAGAAGCCACACACGCACACACACACACACACACACACACACACACACACACACACACACACACACACACACACACACACACACACACACACACACACACACACACACACACACACACACACACACACACACACACACACACACACACACACACACACACACACACAGTCATTCAGCTGTCCTGTCCTGTTGTCTCAGGCGCTACTGTGTCCTTATCTACCTAATTGGATTCATCAATGGGCTTTAATTAGACCTAACAATCAGGTGGTCTGACTCCTGGGAGGCTGTGAGGGACTTGATGTCAGTATGGTGGAGGTAAGCCACTCCACAGCTACAGGTCCAGACAACCAAGTCAACATGTGTTATCTAGACAAGGCATTTAGTAACCTGATCCAATGCATTGCAGCAGCATTGTGTTTTTATTAACTGTATATTGGGGCGGCAGGTAGCCTAGTGGTTAGAGAGTTGGGCCAGTAACTGAAAGGTTGCTAGGTCGAATCCCCAAGCTGACAAGGTACAAATCTGTTGTTCAGCCCCTGAACAAGGCAGTTAGCACACTGTTCTTAGGCTGTAATTGTAAATAAGAATTTGTTATTGACTGACTTGCCTGGTTAAATAAATGAAAATGTTAATTGTATTTATTATATTAAATGGATGGATGTGATTGTATGTGTTATTAGATGTGTCCTTACCTACATGTGTGATAGCCCATAGACTTGAATAATAGAACATATAGCTTATGTTCAATGATAAATGATGCGGTGTTCTATTCATTTTCTAAATTACAGCCTGGCAGTAATTGACTTGTTTCCAAATGCAATGAATACATGTCATGTTTATTGTTAAAATACCATTTTATAGGCCCACAGAATCCTTTAAAATGTTGCTCTCTAGAGACATTTACTGTAATTCTGGGACATGACAATAAGGCTATGCAGAGGATGAGCTAAGCTGTGATAGCCTGCATAAACACAAATAGATTTATTGATTGGTTTGGTTGGCCCACTAACAGCACAGCTGGATATGACTGACTTTCCCAGTGCACAGAGGGTGGGAAACCCCCAAACCAATGTGAGACAACTGAAATATACGGGGGGGGGGGAACCCCGCAACTTTCTTACAAACTGAGTCTACAGTTACTATCATCAACAGAAGCGAACTGAGGAAGTACGCAAACGATGGTATCAACGTGGAAACGGATAAGGGATGATAGACGAAGAATGACATCAGCAAGTTTTCCTATGAATTGCTCTAAATGATTCAACTGCATTCAATACAAAATATATCAAATCGACCCATAGGAAAAGCTTTAATGTTTGTATTTCTACTATAACACTGATCAAAGGGAAATATATATACTAGGGAATAGCCTTCTGTAGCCTAGCCAATGTATGCAAATGTCTATAATGAACTGTCTAGTGTGACATCTGTGTGACATCAAAATTTGGGTAGCCTACCTGATACACACGCAACGTTATTTTACGCGACACGAATTGCGCTCTCCAACTATTCTCCATTGCATTGCAAATTGAACGCTACGATAACCTAGTGTGTACAGTATAAGCAATGGTGACGTGATCTATGAGTGTATCTAAACGTTATTTTTCCTTACCGTACAAGGCATTTCGCGTTATCTGGCCTCCCATTACTACAATTTCAGTCGGCAGCCCTTAAATCCCAGCTCTCAATATTCAAACACTTGCGGTATTGATGCACAATCCAACGCCGACAACATGATTGGAGGCTACATCCAGAACGGTCGTTCTTTCTCCCGATTGGAATATAAACACAGTGCACTCCAGGTCCCCTAAGCACCAAGCAGAGCGGTAGTGAAGGCTACTCCCCCCATTCACTGTGCGCTCTCAGCGCCTTGATCCCCACTCACACACGGACATTTACATAAAAGGTGGAGTCAAGACAAAGCGTTATTAACGCACTCGCTGCCACGTTCCAACAACCATGAAGGATATGAGTAACATGGACACTTGGACAATTTCAAGGTAGGCTTTACCCTAGAATAGAATAGAATACAACATCGCATTGCCTTCCAGAGAGAATTTGTCTTGCAAACTATTTTGAAGGATGTGCATAGTATACAATGGTGGGTGTGGACATGTGAGAGCTATCCGCTATGCTAGAGCACTAGTTCTATAGACTTATCTCTCACAGTGTACTCTCCTCTCTTTCATGAGTAACCACACTATGTTTGGGTCCAGAGTAGGGCAGAGGAACCAAGCAGTCACATTCTTTACCCTCAGCACTCTGCCTCTCACCTCAAGTGAGTCCCTTCTTCTTCCTGGTGTGCCTCGTTGCCCCTCCAGCCTGGGTGACCCCTCAAGAGTCACGTCTCTGACTTAAGCTGTCATCACGTATCCACGGTGACATCGGAGCCCCTCCACCTTGGAGTAGTTTACATTAGCCTCAAGGATGTTCGCTGCTTAGATATCTCTTAAGGGTGATAATGGCTTTGTGAATGACTAGGAGTGACAGGTGTAAGTGATATTGGCAAAAAGGGTGAATGAAAATGCTTATGGGCTGAGTGTTTCTATCAGGGGTTAAATTTGGGTGGGTGGTGGTGGATCTTGGGAAGGCAACCAATGTTAAGAATAGTTTAACTGCATATAGGCCTACTATCTTGACCTTCTGAGATGTAAACTGAATGGAAAATTCCCCTCCAATCAATCATTCATGATTCACACATGCCACCTGTATTATAATTGACTGAAAAAAAAATAAGGATTAGCGAACCAACCATATAGAGCCTATTAAATTACTACTGTATTCTAATTCCTAATTCTATGGAGCCAACACTGTTCAAAATAAGACATTTCAATCTATGCTGGGGAATTCTATTCATTTTACCCAGTGAGACATTGCATTGTTGTGTGAGGGTGTTGTCATAATGGTCCCATTTGGAGCATTCAGAGGAGAGTGATGAAAACAACTGTTTAGCTAAGCCCTTCTTGTTTGAGTTGAAAACATTACCATTGAATCACGCTGACAATAATATTTACCATTTCCCCCTTTAACGATTACGGCTACGTAACCATAACAAACACTTGAGGCTAGATGGTGACTTTAATCGAAACTAAATCAGGGCCGCAAACCGGAGGTTCGTTTTTGTAGATCAGGCGGCATACTCACACATGGTGTGCACATTTTGAATATTAACATAAATCCATTGAGTCCTACTCAATGGGTGGAATGAATTGGAGAGGAGTTTTCAATGGCCTAGATGCTCCCACAGGACCACTGGCCTAAGTAAGTAAGAATGGGTGTGTGTGAGTGAATGAGGAAAACTGGTGTTGTCTGACACGGCTCAGTTTCAACTGTTTGTCACGTCACCAATTGACCAAAGCCTACACCAGGTGGTAGCGCTAGTTCCTAGGGTGGTCATGCTAAGCTTGACCAAAACCAGGTTCCATGAGCGGACTCAGACGGACTTCCTGCTGGCTTTCCCTGAAGGCTGTCATGTCTTCTGAAATATAGATGCTAAATGTAGCCTAATTACAGTTCAACACCGGTTCAACACTTCCTTGAATTTCCTGACATTCATAAAGACACACTCGGCGAAAACACTTTTGTCCGTTGTCTTCCTGTTTTTAAGGACATACCTCCTCCATGCGTGCCATCTTAACCTTTTAAGTGAGCCTCTTTGACCATGGCCTGCAGTCCTATATCTGTTACATGACTAAGTCTGTAAAGTTGGGTTCTTTGTCAATCCAGGCGTAAATACTGTATCCTTACATAACTCACTAAAATAAATAAAAGTGGTCTGGTTCTGGGATGTGGACCTACAGGCACTCTCATCTGGAGACTGCATGGACCCCCCCCCACACACACACACACAAACACACTCACTCTAACAGAAACACACCTTTGTTTTAGTGTCTTTGGGAAAGCTTTACGTTCCTTATTGTCTTGACTCTGAGGGAAAGCCCTGACAGCCCTGGCTGACAGCTCGTTCCATTAGTAAGTACACCAGCTGTCCTGGTCCGTCCTATCCCACAACATATTTTTGGGCTACGTCCTGTTTAGCCTCAGCAGTGGTTGCCAAATACACACGCACGCTCTCACACACACACACACACATACACAGCGTTTAGGATTTACGACTACTCCATTGTGCATTCGTTATCTGTGGTCGCACCAGACTACAGGCGGTGAGAATTGTATGTCCATATTAATGGGAATATGGGATGGGAATATTGGCTTCAGTACATCTTTCATTCTCAAATAAAATAAAAAGGAAGAAAGAATAATTAATAGGTCTTATCTTTTTGTTGAGTTTGATTCGTTTCTGCCTCTGTCTATTATCTAAAAGATATTGAGGTTGTGTCTCAGGTCAATGACTGTGCCTTGTGATTTGTTTAAAATGGATACTTCCTATGGGAAATTAGCCTTAGTGTAGCTGCAAGCAAGCACGCAGGCACCCACACACACACACACACACACACACACACACACACACACACACACACACACACACACACACACACACACACACACACACACACACACACACACACACACACACACACGCACACGCACACACACACACTACCTAAAGGGGAACATGAACAGTGTTAAGTTACACTGTATGCTAACAGTTGATCATTAACTGTCTGCCTCCTAGTTATGCTACAAGAACAAACACGTTTGTTGACTTCTGGCAGTTTGGTTGTTTGCAAATCAAATATCCCATATCTATTACCGGTGAAAAGGTTTAAAAAAAGAAAGATGGGAGGGTATATGTCGGAATTGATTGGTGACGTTTGACTGATGATTTTAATTTCCAATACCAGTATCAGGCCTCATCGCTGTGTTAAGTATCTGATTCAGTTGATGACGTTATCTGGTATGTTAATGAGGGGACATTAACCTTGTGGGAGGTATCTGTACCTTGATCAGTCACTTCTGTTTCCAGTCTGTACCAAATCTAGAACAGTTTGATAGATCAAGAACGGATGGTGCTTTATGATTTCAAACTATAGCTGGAAAAACATCAACACATCATTTTAATGGCATCTGGAAACCAGTCAGACATGTTTCCTAGAAAATCGTAGCATTCGGCTGCAGCTTGGGTTATTATATTAGCATGATCCTGGCTCCTCATACAGACACACATCTTCTCCCACCTCCTGACCTAAACATGTCAAAAAAATGAAATTGTGTCCGTATATAAACAGCAATCTCACCAACACAAATACAGTACGTACACAAAGACTGTCCAATACAATACAACAATAAGGTAATGTTCCTTACACACACACAAACCCTCTATGCTCCTTTGAGACCACTCAAAGTCACTGTGATGTCTCCTTCCAGCCATGGTAGCCAAAAACTGGGCATTTTTATACATGACCCTAAGCATGATGGGATGTTAATTGCTTAATTAACTCAGGAAAAACAACTGTGTGGAAGCACCTGCTTTCAATATACTTTGTATCCCTCATTTACTGAAGTGTTTCCTTTATTCTGGCAGTTACCTGTACATCGCCTAATATGACTCAGACATCAAGACGGTGATCATAGTAATCATGTAAGGACAATCAAGACAATTCAATAAGATAGCAGCACAAATTATAGCCAGTGTATACGTAAGGGATAAACGCATTATCTTGGAAATAATAGACGATGCAGTGAAAGCACACATTTACTGTAGATTTTCCTTTTTATAAGCAAGTTCACACTTTCTCATCTTTTGGTTGCTTTTTGGTCGCTAGAAACGCATCCCAGTCGTTCGATTAGTTTGATATTTACGGAAACGACCCAATTGTTCGTTGTTTATGTTCCGTTACCATGCTCAGTAGCAATGTTTTTAGCCCTTGCTTGCTGCAAGCTAGCCAGCCAACTAGCTATGGTTACACAGTCACGACCTCTGCAGCCAGAATAACAGCAAAGTTTATTCCGTTGCGTTTGTTTAAGCTGTTCATCCCACTTATACCACAGTTGACAAAGAAAACAATACATTTACAGGAAGAAAATATATTTTCATTCATATGAGCAAATTCATTCATTCTCATATTTTGGTTGCTAGAGATGCGACCCAGTCATTCGTTCGATTAGTTTGATATTGATGGACGCCATCAATCGTTCTTTACGTTCCTTTGCCATGCTGGGTGGTAACGTTCTTATCCCTTGCTTTCTAACTAGCCAAGTAGCTATGGCTAACAGTCACAATTCATTTGTACACAACAATGAGCTGATAATGCTACATTTTGCCTGGCATAGCTAGAAAACTTTGCCTTTTCGTCAGGACACTCGTCAACACTGACTGTTAAGTATGAGGAGATTGCATTGCATATCAAACACTAGGCTACAAGCTAGCTAAATGGTTTGTTACTAGCAAACCTGCCAGTACTGTATGACAACCGAATTCAAAAATATCAGTTGCTTAAAACAGCTGTCAAACTAGAAACATGTGGGAGGATTTGACAGCTTTAGCGACGAAGGGGACAGGAGAAATTAATGTTCATCACTCACCAAAAAAACTATGTCTCTGCAAAAACAAATCAATGCTAAGTTTTTTACTTGTTGAGCCTGCATTTACAATGTATCCGATTTGAGTTTGTGTAGTTGTTGGTTTAGCTTTCTGTGACTTTGTAGCAAGTACAGTCTGCATTTGTAGGCGCATATTGCGTCATGATTGCAAGGTGTCCCGATATCTTTCCAACTGTCCCGTTATCTGGTTTTAATGTCCATTCTAGAACGCCAATCAGAAACAAGTATTCAACAATGCTGTGGTACAAAATGGTAATAACTATCCACATCACTGTCTTCAAGGGGAAACCATACTATCCTTCTTGCATGATTTCTGTCTCGTACAGAAAATCTATGGGGTTCAGAGGTAATAACACAATGTCTTAGGGTTCAATCAGTACAGCATGTGGTATATCCCCACCATAATAGAACCAACCCTAAACCTCGTCTTGTCAATGTATATTACACCACTATCCAACATGCCTGAGAAGGCGGATGACTCCATAACATTTATTAGTGAAGGGGAAAGTTTGAGCCGATTACATGTCTTGTGTAACATAGTTGTCATCAGGAGTGATGGAAGGGAAGTGGAGAGGTGATAATAAGATCTGTCAGTCTTCTTTAATATCTCGCTGAGTCGCCAGGCGGATTATCGTTAAGAAACGGCGTATTGTCTCCGGCGATGCAACAGAGAATGTCATTTCCATGTCTATGGGGCTACAGTGAAATGTGTTGGTGTGGAGGGATATCTCCAAATATATTATGGAAACAGTATGCAGGTTTTAGTGGACAGAAGGACTTTGGGACATAACTTGTTTCTTTGTAATATAGTACAGTACCTATTCTAAGGCTTAAGGTTCAGTCATGTGTGATGGAAAGTTTTCAAACGTATTTAAGTAACTTGTTGAATCGAATCAACTGAATTACTGAAATTAGGATTGACACATATTAGTATCAAAACAGTACCAAAACACATGTTTGAGATTAACTGTTGCAGGAACATAGTTTTGTAGAGACTAAAACCCCAAAGGCCTACATCGTCCTCTTTCCTTTCCCGCTAGGCCTACACTAGATACATGTGACTTTAATTCCTTACCAAATATACCAAGAGCTTTAAATTGCAGTTCCGATCATTATAGAGTGTTTATTGTTCGTTACAATAGTGTAAATCAGAACAGCTGTTCCAACCGGGAAGCATATTTTTTGTACATTTGCTTGAATGGATTACATTTACCATTAATCAGTGACCGTTCTGAATTGGCGGTTATGAAATCCCCCGTTCGTTGAATCAGCGTCTGTGTGTGTGTGTGTGCGGTGGGGTGTGTGTGTGTGTGTGTTGAATCGGTGTGTATACTTCTTGGCACCCGTAGGCCCCATGTTGTGACTGCACCTCCTCATTTGGCCTCTCCTTCTTCCTCCTCCTCTATCTTTATTACTAATCTCTCCCATGGTTTTATCCCCTCCTTCCTCCATGCTTCGGATCATCATTGAAACTGATTTGATCTGAGACCAGATCAAGAGAAGGGGAAACGATGTGACTGCCTTGTGAAAGCCAACAACAGCATTTATCCCATAGAGAGGATTGCCTTGGATACAGCAACAGCATCCAGTCACTGTTTCTAATACAGTCATTAAACAACAGCTTTTTTAATTAGGCCCTGGAAAGGCCACCAACCGATTTTCCAAGGGCCCCATCTGGCCCAGATCCCCAATGGGTAAAAGAAACAGTAGCAAAAGACAGAGAGGCAGATTGGGGAATTTCTTCAGGGTATGGTTCTATTCCCAGTGCACAAATTGGAGGAGCTGATGTGTGTATCAGTTTTTCTCTGCCGGATGCACACAAACACACAGGGAGACATCTCAAATTGTCACGAAGAGGTCTCAAAGTGTCATGAGGACTTGGGGGTGATTCAGGAGGGTACTCCCATGTCCTGTTGTCCTGTTTGATCTAAATCAGTCACTTTGTCAAAGGCGGAATCGGATTGAAAAGTGTGTGTGTGTCGTGTGCGTGGCAGGGGGTAAATGTGTGTGTTGGTGTGTGGCTGAGTGTGCATGTGGATTCTACAGACTAAAAGACAACCTGTATGTACACTTGACAGTTGAGACAGAGTGAGTATCTGGGAACTGTGTGATTCAACTGAACCTGACTGCATTTCTACTTTCCCCTAAAATTATCCCTCTTAGCAGGAGAGGGTTAGAAGGGGGCATGTTCTGTCATAAACGCGGCGTAATCTAGAAATGCAACCGTCACACTGTGTGTGTGTCTGGGTGCGTGGGTGCGTCTGTGTGTGTGTGGATTACATCAGAGCTGATTTTAATCGCCCTGGGATAGGGAGGTCAGAGGGATAACAGGATCGCAACGACACAGAATACTGTAGCTATTAGTGACCTCAGTTTCAGTCTTCAATGGGTGTAATGGGGACTTCCTTGGGGGTTGGGATGGGGGTGATATATCTGTCAATCACCACATCCTTATCGGCAGACTCGACAGCCTTGGTTTCTCAAATGATTGCCTCGCATGGTTCACCAACTACTTCTCCGATAGAGTTCAGTGTGTCAAATCAGAGGGCCTGTTGTCCGGGCCTCTGGCAGTCTCAATAGGGGTGCCACAGGGTTCAATTCTTGGGCCGACTCTCTTCTCTGTATACATCAATGATGTCGCTCTTGCTGCTGGTGAGTCTCTGATCCACCTCTACGCAGACGACACAATTCTGTATACTTCTGGCCCTTCTTTGGACACTGTGTTAACTAACCTCCAGACGAGCTTCAATGCCATACAACTCTCCTTCCGTGGCCTCCAACTGCTCGTAAACGCAAGTAAAACTAAATGCATGCTCTTCAACCGATCGCTGCCCGCACTTGTCCGCTCGTCCAGCATCCCTACTCTGGATGGTTCTGTCTTAGACTATGTGGACAACTACAAATATCTAGGTGTCTGGTTAGACTGTAAACTCTCCTTCCAGACTCACATCAAACATCTCCAATCCAAAATTTTATCTAGAATTGGCTTCCTATTTCGCAACAAAGCATCCTTCACTCATGCTGCCAAACATACCCTCGTAAAACTGACCATCCTACCAATCCTCGACTTCGGTGATGTCATTTACAAAATAGCCTCCAATACTCTACTCAACAAATTGGATGCAGTCTATCACAGTGCCATCCGTTTTGTCACCAAAGCCCCATATACCACCCACCACTGCGACCTGTATGCTCTTGTTGGCTGGCCCTCGCTTTACACTCGTCGCCATACCCACTGGCTCCAGGTCATCTACAAGTCCCTACTAGGTAAAGCCCCGCTTTATCTCAGCTCGCTGGTCACCATAGCAGCACCAACCCGTAGCACGCGCTCCAGCAGGTATATCTCACTGGTCAACCCCAAAGCCAATTCCTCCTTTGGCCGACTTTCCTTCCAGTTCTCTGCGGCCAATGACTGTAACGAACTACAAAAATCTCTGAAACTGGAGACACTTATCTCCCTCACCAGCTTTAAGCACCAGCTGTCAGAGCAGTTCACAGACCCCTGCACCTGTATATAGCCCATCTGTAAATAGCCCAACCAACTACCTCATCCCCTACCGTATTTATTTATCTTGTTCCTTTGCACCCCAGTTTGTCTACATTGTACATTCATCTACTGCACATCTACCATTCCAGTGTTTAAATGCTATATTGTAATTACTTTGCCACGTGGCCTATTTATTGCCTTACCTTCCTTATCTTACCTCATTTGCACTCTTTGTATATAGATTTGTTTTTTCTACTGTATTATTGACTGTACATTTGTTTTACTCCATGTGTAACTATGTGTTGTTGTATGTGTCGAACTGCTTTGCTTTATCTTGGCCAGGTCGCAGTTGTAAATGAGAACGTGTTCTCAACTTGCCTACCTGGTTAAATAAAGGTGAAATAAAAACATATAAAAAATATTGTTCTCTAGGGGTAAAGGACGTTAGGGCTTACTTTCCAATTTTTTCTCTCTCTCTCTCTCTCTCTCTCTCTCTCTCTCTCTCTCTCTCTCTCTCTCTCTCTCTCTCTCTCTCTCTCTCTCTCTCTCTTACCACTGAGCACCGTGCTGTAGTGTTTCTGATAATCTGCTGTGGCCCATGTGAGCAGTGGATTACATATTTATTCAGGGAGTTTTCATCCCGGCTCTACTGCCATCTGCCACCCACAGCATGGCCATGGGAGATTTACAGTAGGGTTACAGTAGCGTGTGTGTGAGAGAGAGAGAGAGAGAGAGGTATTTAGCATGCCGGGCCAGGCATAAAGAGACTTATGGTGACACTGAGGGGTGTTTCACTGCGAGAAAGAAGATCTCGATAGATCAGTCGAGTTATATATGTTACAAATCAATAAATAACATTTATATTCTTTTCACATTTCAACAAACATTTTGCTATAGAGACCATGGAGTGAATGGAGTGAATGTTTGGTACCATTTGACCAGCATCAAGTGACAACCACAAATCTATGTTGTCTGTTTACATACTAGTGTTTATTTCATTTCTATTTTGACCGTAGACTAACTCTATGACTGTGTTTGTGTGTGACAGCCCTCGCTATGGTCCTCCCACGCATCGGTCTACTCTCTCCCTAAGGCTGGGGATATGTGGAAGCGAAAGGGAGAGAGAGAGAGAGAGACAGAGAGAGAGAAAGAGAAAGACAGAGAGAGAAAGAGATTTTAGACTCACTTACACAGGGGACTGTAAGTTTTCGACCACAACACTGCCATCCACCCCCAAGGCAAGACTGTCTCTCTGGTTGTTGGTAAGCAACTGACAACCTGCAAGTCTTCCTGTTTTTATCTTTGATGTAGCCTTACAAGAGTTCACACACACACACACACACACACACACACACACACACACACACACACACACACACACACACACACACACACACACACACACACACACACACACACACACACACACACACACACACACACACACACACACACACACACACACACACACTACCCCCTTGTAAGGTGCCTCTGCAGACTGATCAAGCGAACGAATCACACAACAACAAAAAATGCAGCTTATGTCCTACACTGAACCCATCTACCCCATAGTGTTACTGAATAACAAAACACATCATTAAAATCATGCCGTCAATTGTTTCAATGTTCTTTCCTGTAAGCCAAACAAACTTGTGGTCTGGGTAAAATACATATTATGACTAATATGGCTTCATGCTGTTCTCAGCTGCATGACCTGTTCTGGCTACGTTGTGCAGAGCCTGGTCTGTGACACACGGCATGTGTTTGATCATTGAGCCGTTTATGCAGTGCCTGAATACATGTGGATGAATAAATGAATAATGCATTCTATTCGTGCAGAGAGAGTGAGAGAGAGGGGGAGGGAAAGAGAGAGACAGTCAATACCAGGTTAGGTCAAGTCCCAACTCCATCTCTTTGTTAATTTGTTTGACTATACTATGGTCGCTCAGTTTGTTAAATATCCTCACGGATCTTATATTTCTTTGATTTGATCAAACTCCTTAACAAAAAGATATATGCAGTTCTTTCTATCAAGCTGTTTTCACTATCTAGCTCCTGCTAAAAATAACCACATTCAATTTCCATCAAATTCCATGCCAATTTTGCTAGGTGCAAATTCTTTAACTGTCAATTTCGGCTCCCGAGTGGCGCAGTGGTCTAAGGCACTACATCTCAGTGCTAGAGATGTCTCTACAGACCCTGGTTCGATTCCAGGCTGCATCACAACCGGCCGTGATTGGGAGTCCCATAGGGCGGTGCACAATTGGCCCAGCATCGTTTGGGTTTGGCTGGGGTAGGCCGTTGTTGTAAATAAGAAATGGTTCTTAACTGACTTCCCTAGTTAAATAAAGGTTAAATACAATATATCTATAGATCTAGTTACGAACAAGCTGTGTCACTAAATCAATGGAGGACAGATCTCTATAAGAATAAACATAGAGAGTTTGAGGAAACTGTCACTCCACCATAATGCAAAATACAGATATTGTGGCCCATTCAAATTGAGAGATTAAAAGCAATCAAACATGGTACAGGCAACATCCACAATGCATTACACCATCTATACACATGTATGCATAAACAAATACAAAGTACAGTGGATAAAAGGACAATTAGGCACTTCTAAAGAAACGTCTTCATTGGGGGATAAGGTTGCGGGTTTTGGCGCTGGCATTTATGGTACCAGTCAAAAGTTTGGACACACCTAGTCTTTCAAGGGTTTTTCTTTATTTTTACTATTTTCTACATTGTAGAACTATGAAATAACACATATGGAATCATGTAGTAACCAAAAAAGCACTAAACAAATACAAATACAGTTTATATTTGAGATTCTTCAAAGTAGCCACCCTTTACCTTGTTGTCAGCTTTGCAAAATATAAAATAGGAAAAATAACCTCTTAAGGATCGCACCCTTTTTTCCAATTTTCGCCTAAAATGACATACCCAAATCTAATTGCCTGTATCTCAGGACCTGAAGCAAGGATATGCATGTTCTTGATAGCATTTGAAAGGAAACACTTTGAAGTTTGTGGAAATTAATGTAGGAGAATATAACACATTAGATCTGGTAAAATATAATACAATCATCATCTTTGAAATGCAAGAGAAAGGCCATAATGTGTCATTGCAGTTTAGGCGCAATTTAGATTTTGGCCACTAGATGACAGCAGTGTGTGAGCAAAGTTTCAGTTTGATCCAGTGAAGCGTGGCAATACTGGACAATATTTATATCACCTCAGGATGACAAATCAGAAAAAGATTACAAGTACATTATTTACCTTCAGAGGTGAATGTATCAAACAAGTTTCCGTGACAAAAAGTTTTTGTTGTTGTGCACTCTCCTCAAACAATAGCATGGTATTTTTTCACTGTAATAGCTACTGTAAATTGGACAGTGCAGTTAGATTAAAGATAATCAATAATTCCGTTGTATAACCCACCGTAAAGCAAGGCATGCACTTCAGTTTCAAAGCAACCATAGTTACAGAAAGTACAAACTGTAGACGGGGCCACACCACATCTACATTTTCCAAAGAGCTTCCATATTGCTTAGATAAAAAAATACGTTCATTGGGTTCTGTCCCAAAAGTGCATTTAAAAAGGCAGTAGGTTTGTTACTTTCAGGCTTGTTCATCAGTTGGTACCACTTTAGTTCATTGCTCTTTAAAAGTGCTGATTCAAAAGCATTACGGTCATTTCTAGAATACACTCTATTTGTACCAGTGAGTCATATGGATGCAGTTTAAAAAAGGCTTTGATGTATAAACGTTTATTTGCAGTTGCAGCATCACAAGCCCATAAAAATATACGTTTACACAGACATTCATTCGGCATGCTGCAAAATCTCGGCCACCTTTTAAAAAGACATAGCCACTGGTGATGCAATAGAGTTTTCCAGCCCAAATCGCCTTGAATCGCAGCATTTAGTATTTACCCACAACAAGGTCAGATCTGCAGGCATGGTTAAAAACAGCATTAAAACCAGTACAGTAACATTTCTGTGCCCTCGTACTGCTGCATCATAATTCATAATAGCTAGCACCAAACAGTTTATTGAAACATTTAAAAAGGTAGCACACCCATGTATTTACACTTTGCAATAATGTGACCAAGGGCACCATTCACATGGTTAGCGATGTACTTAACAGACACATTGTAATTCACAAATTCCTTAATAATCAACCCCAAATTTCTGTGTCCTCACTGACAACATCTAGAATGACAGAGCCACAGGACAACATTAAAAGTGTACCAGGCCCTGCTGACTAAACACATGCTGTCTCTGTTGCACCTATTGTTGCACTGTGCGGGACTGTAGACCGCAGTCTCTGGTTATTATGACCTCTGGTCTGCATAAGGCCCAGAGTTGTTCTTGGTCAGGTCACATGGTCAGGGAAACTCATTGCCTTACGCATGGGTTATGTCCTCAGAGGGTTGGAATGTTTTCAGTGAGGCGTGATGTCAAGTGTGTGTAAAACCACATTTCAAACCAATAAGAGACATACAGATGTAAGATCTTAATTTGAGCTAGTTGGCTACAGCAACAGTAAATGACAATTATGTGGTTTATAATTAATGGACATTTTTCTGTAGGGCTTGATACATTTTGCGTTAGGGCAAATCAAGTCTGACATTTTTAAGTGGAAATTACAAACTTTAGAAGCCTTTTTAACCCTTGGATAAACTACAAGTTTGCATTTCCTGTCGTGCAGGAAAATTCAAATCAGCAAATGAGTGATCAAATGAAGATCCTACATCTGTATTGCATGTTTAGCTGATGACATCTTGTCAGCTTACTTGTCATGTTGTTGCTCCTTTCTCTCTGCTTCCATTTATAAAGAATAGTCCTCCTCAAAACTATAATTCATTCCATTTCTAGCATGAGACCAAATTATGACTTGAAATGCTAAACAAATGATTTAACTGGTGTTTTTGCCAAGTTTTCTTTTTTCACTCTGAAAAGAATATCCTTTATAAAACATTTTTATAATGAGCATAAACATACATACATGGCTCGTTATCTTGTTAATAATGTGGTTTTGGAAAAATACATGTTTCGTGAAAAATGTTAGTATCAGGTTACTTTAGGACAAGCCAACAGCTACTCTCAGTCAACAGTTCCTCTTTCCAGAGCGCTCTGCAAAAATGTCTCAGGTCCAGTTTTATTTGATAATTCACGGATAACCAAATTGGAAATTGCGCAGATTAAACGCTTATATTTCCCACACAACACAGGCCATTCAGAGGCTGACAACATACCAGGCAAATTCAATAATTCCTTCTCCGAAAACTCACTCAAATCATTTGATGCAACAGCAACGATACTCTTAATAAACGAAAAGAGAAAGGGGAGCCACATGGGGATATGCAGAGTGCATTGGCAAGGAGTTAGTCTAGTGTAGTGGTTAAATCTGTTTGGGCTGCAGCGTGTTGTTGTGCATGTATGTCATGATAATAATTAAAGAGTTTTCTGCTGTACAGTATGGAAACTGGCTATAGGAGTATATTACTGTAGAAATTTTGAAAGAATATCTGAAATATTTGTCAATTGTCAACTTAGTATCCAGAATAAGTCCAAGGAAATACAGTATTCATATGTATTCAAGAGGGAGTTCCCTAACTGTCAGCCAGAGCTTTGTGGCAGCAGTCCCACAAAACATCACCACTGCACCTGACATATGAGAAACCCACACAGGAATCCATTTGTTACTCAGCACTCCATACAGATTCTATTCTGACTTTGCAATTGGCCCTTTCAGATATTGGATTGTTACTGAACACTGTATGCCCTTGTTCTTGCAATTCAGTCAGGTACTTTCTCTAATACTACGTAATATCTTCATAATACTTTCTGGATTTTTCCCGTCAAGCAATTCAAAATACACTACATGACCAAAAGTATGTGGACACCTGCTTGTCGAACATCTCATTCCAAAATCATGGGCATTAATATGGAGTTGGTCCCTCCCCCCTTTGCTGCTATAACAGCCTCTACTCTTCTGGGAAGGCTTTCCACTAGATGTTGGAACATTGTTACGGGGAATGCATCCATTCAGCCGCAAGAGCAATGCTGAGGTCGGGCACTGATGTTGGGCTATTAGCACTGCCTCAAAGTCGGTGTTCCAATTTATCCCAAAGGTGTTCGATGGGGTTGAGGTCAGGGCTCTGTGCAGGCCAGTCAAGTTCGAGGCCAGTCAAGTTCTTCCACACCGATCTTGACAAACCATTTCTGTATAGACCTCGCTTTGTGCACAGGGGCATTGTCATGCTGAAACAGGAAAGGGCCTTTCTCAGACGGTTTCCTCAAAGTTGGAAGCACAGATTAGTCTAGAATGTCATTGTATGCTGTAGCCTTAAGATTTCCCTTCACTGGAACTTAGAGGCCTAGCCCAAACCATGAAAAACAGCCCGACCATTATTCCTCCTCGACCAAACTTTACAGTTGGCACTATGCATTTGGGCACGTAGCGTTCTCCTGGCATCCACCAAACTCAGATTTGTCTGTCGGATGCGTGATTCATCACTCCAGATAAAGCGTTTCCACTGCTCCAGAGTCCACTGGCAGCAAGCTTTACACCACTCCAGGTGACTCCAGCCGACAAGCCTAAGCTGATCTTAGGCTTGTGTGCGGCTTCTCACACTTCCTTTCATGAAGCTCCCGACGAACAGTTGACGTTGCTTCCAGAAGCAGTTTGGAACTCGGTCGTGAGTGTTGCAACCGAGGACAGGCAATATTTACGCGCTACGCGTTTCTGCACTCGGCGGTCCTGTTCTGTGAGCTTGTGTGGCCTACCACTTTGCGGCTGAGCCTTTGTTTCTCCTAGACGTTTCCACTTCACAATAACAGCACTTACAGTTGACCGGGGGCAGCTCTAGCAGGGCAGAAATTTTATGAACTGACTTGTTTGAAAGGTGGCATCCAATGACGGTGCCACATTGAAAGTCACTGAGCTCTTCAGTAAGGCCATTCTACTGTCAATATTTGTCTATGGAGATTGCATGGCTGTGTGCTCAATTGTATATACCTGTCAGCAACAGGTGTGGCTGAAATAGCCAAATCCACTCATTTGAAGGGGTGTCCACATACTTTTGTATATATAGTGTACATTACATCAAGTATTGTATTGTTGATGCCAATGTGTCCAATGAACAAGGCATGAACCATTTCCATGAACCCTATGGTGTTACATTGTACAGATGTAGAATCTTAATTTGATCACTCTTTTGTTGAATATAATTTCCCTGCACAGCAAGAAATGCAAACTTGTAGTGTATTCAAGGTTTTTAAAAAGCTTCTAAAGTTTGTAATTTCCACTTTAAAATGTAAGACTTGATTTGCCCAACACATGAAATGTATCAACCCCTACAAATGTATTTCCATAAATTATAATCCATATAATAATTATCATTTCCTATTGCTGCAGGATTATTTTTCCTGCTGTAGCAAACTGGCTCAAATTAACATCCTACATTTGTACATGGACCTAAAGCTGTTTGTCTCATATTACTGTACCATCTGCTTCTGTCAGTTCAAACAGTTTAACAGCCAAAGTTCCCACTTTTACAACCCATTGTAAATACACCTGTGTACTCGGATAACAATCACTAGGCTGGCAATTGCTGTAGCACTATCTAGCACGATCCTTCAGCTAGAGTCACACAAGCGAGGGGAGGAAGAGAGGACGGTAGTGTCCATAGTGCCACCAAGAGGAACTGAAGTCATTATAGATAACCTGACTTCATTTCATAGAAAGGCATGTGTACAGTATGATTACATAAGCATAATACTATGTTACTTTGGTAGATCTGATACACACTCTTTGGAGTTGGCAGAGAACTAAGGTCTGCAGTCTTTTTATACCAACCGTTTATGAAGTGTGAGCATTGCATTACAATGTCTTTAGTGCTTTCATCCTCTAAGGAGTGAACATGTGTCGTCAACACCTTTGTTATTTGGGCTTGGATGTTTGCTGTAGTAGTGGTGTCAAGGAGGTCAGAGTTAAACCATAATGTAGCGAGAAGGTGTATAGAGCACTGCTGTGTAATCATCAGGGCCTGACTTTGACATCAAAGATTTGAATGGAAAGTTACTGGCTATGGTCAGATGTCTTGGTTGGTCCCTCCGCGTCATTGATCGCATATCTTTGTAGCAACGTCATTGTTAGGTTAAACATGTCCGCTTGCTTAACGCTGATTTAAATGCTATTTACAGGTCGCTGGTTGTGTGTAGGTCATTGTGGTCGTGGTCATTTTGTGGTTTGGGGGTTAAGTCAATAACATAGCTCTCCACTTGGCCTCACAGTTTATTTCAATCGCTTTGGTAAAATTTTCACACGTACAGTGAGGGAAAAAGTATTTGATCCCCTGCTGATTTTGTACGTTTGCCCACTGACAAAGAAATGATCAGTCTATAATTTGAATGGTAGGTTTATTTGAACAGTGAGAGACAGAATAACAACAAGAAAATCCAGAAAAACACATGTGAAAAATTTTATAAATCGATTTGCATTTTAATGAGGGAAATAAGTATTTGACCCCTCTGCAAAACATGACTTAGTACTTGGTGGCAAAACCCTTGTTGGCAATCACAGAGGTCAGACGTTTCTTGTAGTTGGCCACCAGGTTTGCACACATCTCAGGAGGGATTTTGTCCCACTCCTCTTTGCAGATCTTCTCCAAGTCATTAAGGTTTCGAGGCTGACGTTTGGCAACTCGAACCTTCAGCTCCCTCCACAGATTTTCTATGGGATTAAGGTCTGGAGACTGGCTAGGCCACTCCAGGACCTTAATGTGCTTCTTCTTGAGCCACTCCTTTGTTGCCTTGGCCGTGTGTTTTGGGTCATTGTCATGCTGGAATACCCATCCACGACCAAGATTTGACGGTACATGGCCCCGTCCATCGTCCCTTTGATACGGTGAAGTTGTCCTGTCCACTTAGCAGAAAAACACCCCCAAAGCATAATGTTTCCACCTCCATGTTTGACGGTGGGGATGGTGTTCTTGGGGTTATAGGCGGCATTCCTCCTCCTCCAAACACGGCGAGTTGAGTTGATGCCAAAGAGCTCCATTTTGGTCTCATCTGACCACAACACTTTCACCCAGTTGTCCTCTGAATCATTGATGTTCGTTGGCAAACTTCAGACGGGCATGTATATGTGCTTTCTTGAGCAGAGGGACCTTGTGGGCGCTGCAGGATTTCAGTCCTTCACGGCGTAGTGTGTTACCAATTGTTTTCTTGGTGACTATGGTCCCAGTTGCCTTGAGATCATTGACAAGATCCTCCCCGTGTAGTTCTGGGCTGATTCCTCACCGTTCTCATGATCATTGCAACTCCACGAGGTGAGATCTTGCATGGAGCCCCAGGCCGAGGGAGATTGACAGTTTTTTTTTGTGTTTCTTCCATTTGCGAATAATCGCACCAACTCTTGTCACCTTCTCACCAAGCTGCTTGGCGATGGTCTTGTAGCCCATTCCAGCCTTGTGTAGGTCTACAATCTTGTCCCTGACATCCTTGGAGAGCTCTTTGGTCTTGGCCATGGTGGAGAGTTTGGAATCTGATTGATTGATTGCTTCTGTGGACAGGTGTCTTTTATACAGGTAACAAACTGAGATTAGGAGCACTCCCTTTAAGAGTGTGCTCCTAATCTCAGCTCGTTACCTGTATAAAAGACACCTGGGAGCCAGAAATCTTTCTGATTGAGAGGGGGTCAAATACTTATTTCCCTCATTAAAATGCAAATCAATTTATAACATTTTTCACATGCGTTTTTCTGGATTTCTTTGTTGTTATTCTGTCTCTCACTGTTCAAATAAACCTACCATTAAAATGATAGACTGATCATTTCTTTGTCAGTGGGCAAATGTACAAAATCAGCAGGGGATCAAATACTTTTTTCCCTCACTGTATGCGGTAACTAAGTCTTAGTATGAATGCACAATACAAAGTTTTGAATATGAGACTTTCTGCGTTACTCGTGTTACCAGTGTGGAGTTTTGGAAATTCACCACATTCTTCTGAAAATAGCACCAAAGCGATAGAAGAAAACTGTCATGCCCAGTAAACTGTTTGAAATGAAGAACAAACACAGTAAGTCCATTTAGACATTGAAATGCAATGGTTGATAATTGAAATGCAATGGTTAATAATTGAAATGCAACGATTAATAATTGAAATGCAACAGTTAATAATTGAAATGCAATGGTTAATAATTGAAATGCAATGGTTAATAATTGAAATGAAATGGTTAATAATTGAAATGCAATGGTTAATAATTGAAGTGTAATGGTTAAAATATAGTTGTAATGTGGTTTACATAATGGTCTTAGATGAGATATGAATATAAATATAGCAGGTTTTATTAGTGGTTTGTTTGTCTGTAGCATTTCCAGACCCTTTTAACCCCACTTAGCTCTTAATAGGTCTGTGTCTCACCGATTGCTCAAGGCACAGTAATCATAAATAACAATGTTCTATCAAATGAGTACTCTCCAATGACTAGAAAGGTTATGTTTTGATTAATTCATGAATAAAATGGAACTTGACCAAGTATGCCCTGAGTCTATAGACATTACAATGAACAGTTGAGTAGAACAGCATGCACAGTGTGTGTGTGTGTGTGTATGTGTGTGCATCGGTACAGTAACAGCCATGCCCCTCCAGTGCCCCAGCAGCAGTAATAACATCGGGGATAAAGGGCCGAGCCCCTGTCAATTAGCTGTAATGAAAGGGTGATGATATACACTCATTCAGACAGGAGCTGCCTACCCACCTTTTACTCTCTCTGGTGGTATCACTATACAGCCTTGGATACAACTCAATGGAAAGCACTATAACAGAAGAGCACAGCAGAATTTTTAAGGTCAACATAAACCTAATTGACCCTATAGTATTTAAATGAGTGTAAAATAGCATATAGACTATACGCGTATGGAGGGGTTTGAAGCATCGACTTTGCTAGTGATGTTGACTGCTGCTGTCCTACAAGTGTCACCTGTTTATCCTACTGAACAACCAAACACCTGCTCAGCTTAATGAAGTTGAAAGCTCTTTCAGCAACCTGCCTTCAGCTATTAAGTGAAATGAATATGCATACATATTTTACTCATCCTGCTCTCTAATGCTTTCCTAATCCACCTAAAAGCGTCTAATGCATGTCTCCTAGCTGAGATATTATTACTTATTAAGACGTTAATCATTCTATCCAGAACAGACATGATTTTTTCCCCCAGATAAAAACACTATGCTCCTTCAAAATGGCACCCTATTCCCTATGTAGTGCACTACTTTTGACCAGAGTTCTATGGGCTCTGTTGAAAAGTAATACAGCATAAAGGGAATAGGGTGCCATTTGGGATGCAGCCAGGGAGAAGTGGACTGGAAGTAAAGTGTTTCCCCAGAGAGATCAGTCTACAACTTGTTCTATGGTCCAGAATACATTTGCATGTTATTTTTCAGCCTCTGTGTGTGAGTGTGTTTAAACAAAGACAGATAGTCTCCCAGAGGAAGTCTCTACTCTACTCCCTGTCACAGTTCCTTTCTGCCACACTTTCACACATTCCTAGAGTGTTCTCTGCTATTCCCAGAGGCTCTGAGCCTGCGGTGAAGAGAGCATGGTCAACCTCGGGGGTCTGTTAGCTTAGAGACATCTGTCTGGGTACATCTACCTACCCAAGGTCGTCGCCAGAATGAATCAGTTGGACGGGCATTTGTTTTCCATAGGGGGGGATTTTCTTTCACAGGACCTCATAGGTGTGCATGTGCTTGTGCGTGCACACATTTGTTTTTATGGGTGTTATTAACACTATAGGCAGAGCGTGAGTTTCAAGTTTGGGGTAGCTTACAATTTATCCTACCATTGGCTATTGGTTGAGACGCAGGGCCCGTTCTAGCTTTGTACGTCAGGGTGGGAAATTAGAAACGTGAACTGGGCCAAGTTGGAGGTAATAATGCATTTAAGTTATAGTTTATTGAGATGCATGAATACACCACACAAAATTTTACGAATGTTCTGCAATTGTATGTAGTAATGACTTACAGTATGTTCACTACTTAGTCTATTGATTAGATGACTCAATGTAAATAAATTCAATGAATTGATAGTGTTGTTCACCTCTCTGTTATACTTTATTCTGCAATAGAGTACATTGTAACCATGTGTTCAAGCTAATCAAATCAACATTTATTTAGGATACAGCGTGGTGTACGCAACTCAAGCTCCCCACGCAAATAGTGCAATGATATTAAGCCAAATGTATTTTTATTTACATTAGGCTATAGACTAGATATAGCTATACCATGTAGTCATAGGCCTATTAGACTATACTGCAAATTAGAGTTTTTTTTTTTCCTGAACTTGTATTTATTTAACCAGGCAAGTCAGTTAAGAACAAATTCTTATTTACAATGTCAGCCTACCCCGGTCAAACCCGGATGACGCTGGGCCAATTATGCACTCCACCTATGGGACTCACAATCACAGCTGGCTGTGATAGTCTGGAATCGAACCAGGGTCTGTAGTGACGCCTCTAGCACTGCGATGCAGTGCCTTGGACCGTTGCACCACTCGGGAGCCCAACTGGCCAAATGGCAGAGCTAACATTCAGCTATCCTTCAGCACCATAAGTTGGTTCAACTTCTTTAACATTATTGTGCGATCCTGGTGCTGTCCTTTTAGAACCACGAAGGGGCGCTCTAATCGTTTAAAATAATAATCTGTTGTCTACGCCTAATAGACCTATTCATCACTTATTATTGTTATTATTATTACAAATAGAAAACTCTCAAAATGAGGCTCGTTTAGTAAAATTAGATCAAAGCTGAATCAATGTCTCTCAAGATTACATAAAGATGAATCTTGGTGACCTAGAAGGAAAATTATTTGGTAATTTTCTGTTTTACTTATGGGAGAATGCCATTAACAATTGTGATTACCTTTGTGCAAAGGAAGGAAGTGAAGCTTTTTCCCTTGCAAACGGAAACCTCCTTCCGCTAATTTCACCCTTGTTTATCATGGCCCAATAGCTATACATTTTTGACTTCATGGCTGTGGAATCTAGTGGAAAAAGTTTATCATCCACACACGGGCTTGAAAATCATCACACCAGTTTTGTCATGCCCTGACCTGTATGAGCCTGATTATGTTTCATTTTGGTTGGGTCAGGGTGTGAGTTGGGGTGGGCATTCTAGGTTCTTTTATATTTTGTTGTTTTGGCTGAGTATGGCTCTCAATCAGGGACAGCTGTCTATCGTTGTCTCTGATTGGGAACCATACTTAAAATAGCCCTTTTTTCTCTCCAGTGTTTCGGGAAGTTGACTCTGTTAGGGTGTATGTTGCTGTTGGTGCGACACCTTTGATCTTCGCTCGCTCGCTCGCTCGTTCGTTCGTTCGTTCGTTCGCTCGCTCGTTCGCTCGCTCGCTCGCTCGTTCGTTCTGTTTTGGTGAGTCTAACAAATAAACATGTTTTTCTCAACCCGCACGCTGCGCCTTGGTCGATTAATGAAGATCGTGAAAAGTTTAAGCATCGCCTTTGCTCCAATCCTGATGTGTCCAAATAATCAATGATGAAAACCTCAAACCAGGAACGACTGTTGCTGGTAATCTACTGAGCCTTGACAGATTCTTGCCATTTCATGTTCTCGAGAATCTGTCCATGAGAGATTACATAACGAGTAATTAGTATTTTACAGAACAGAATATAATAGCATAGCATACTAGGCCTATAATGTTACTGTTACAACAAAAACACCTCCTAATAGAATGAGATTTTAGGATGGTTAGCTGAAGATCTCAAACAAAACTCAACAGTGCACCACTAAGGAGAATGTAGGCCTATGCTTTGATTGAAAAGAAAATATAAATGTACTCATAGTTTGTTAACACCATCTGTTCTAATTTGCTCATGAAAAAGTAATTGAAGAAGATCTAAATGCATAGACTACTCCCATGAAACCGATTGAAATCAACCAAATGATTGGCATGCTTAGGCTTCTCCCATGAAACCGATTGAAATCAACCAAATGACTGGCATGCTTAGGCTACTCCCATGAAACCGATTGAAATCAACCAAATGATTGGCATGCTTAGGCTACTCCCATGAAACCGATTGAAATCAACCAAATGATTGGCATGCTTAGGCTACTCCCATGAAACCGATTGAAATCAACCAAATGATTGGCATGCATAGGCTACTCCCATGAAACCGATTGAAATCAACCAAATGATTGGCATGCTTAGGCTACTCCCATGAAACCGATTGAAATCAACCAAATGATTGGCATGCTTAGGCTACTCCCATGAAACCGATTGAAATCAACCAAATGATTGGCATGCTTAGGCTACTCCCATGAAACCGATTGAAATCAACCAAATGATTGGCATGCATAGGCTACTCCCATGAAACCGATTGAAATCAACCAAATGATTGGCATGCTTAGGCTACTCCCATGAAACCGATTGAAATCAACCAAGTGATTGGCATGCATAGGCTACTCCCATGAAACCGATTGAAATCAACCAAATGATTGGCATGCATAGGCTACTCCCATGAAACTGATTGAAATCAACCAAATGATTGGCATGCATAGGCTACTCCCATCACTGCCTATGGGCCAGTAGCCTAGGCCTATAACATCCATCGTCAGCTAAGTAAAATACATACGCCTAAAGCCGACCAATAGAAAAGTGTAGAAAATATCCTGATGATAATTCAGGTTATTTCAGTGGCATTCACCTCTCTGCTCCGCCTGTCCATCTCCCTTTCTATCTGTCTTGACTTGAGCTATCTGCTAGTGAAGTGCAGCATTGTATGAAATAAATCAACTGGGTCCAGCCTGAAGCTGTTGCTACCGGACTTGCAATGTTGTATCAACAAGTCTATTCTGGGCCCTCAGAGATTCCCGCACCAGACAGCTGTTTTTGCGCAAGATTTAAGTGTTAAGGTTTTTATGACGTTTCCACTGGATATATGGGATAGTCACAACTACTGTGAGGAACTATTATCATTCGCAATTGTCACGTGTGCTCCCTCTCCGGCCTCTAGGTCACCAGGCTGCTCGTTTGGCGCACACCTGTCACCAGCGTTACGCCGCATCTGCGCATAACGACACTCACCTGGACGCCATCACCTCCTTTGATTACCTGCCCTTTATATGTCACTCCCTTTGGTTTCTTCCCCAGTCGTCATTGTTTCTATTCAGTTTATTTCATTAAAACACTCACTCCCTGAACTTTGCTCAGCGCATATCGTTACAGCAATGGATGTTAAAAAAACAGACTTTGTTGACTTACTATGTGAGGTGAAGAAACAATGACTGAGAAGCTTAGCTTATTAATGGTGGATGTGGTGAGTTAAGACAATCAGATTCGAATCAGACATCCCCAAATGCGTACTTTCCTACATTTGCGAGCAGCAGGCCAGGTACTTCTATACGTGCTCAGGCGCGCATGCTCCCTCAACATTACCAGGACAGAGAAACCAGACACATGCTCATTGCTCATACACATAATTGACAAGTTTTGTCAATATTGTCATATTACCTGTAAATGATGCTTATGAAATAAAATAAAACTTGTTCTTCACAAGTGTAGCAGGTTGTGAACTCCGCAAACAATGTTTCCACCAAGAATGAGAACGTAAATGACTGAAATTAATACATGCATTAACAGAAGTTAATGTAACCAAATTAAGGGACTTAACAGTACATTTACTAGGACTAGTGGTGACATTCAGTTGAAGTTGGAGGTTTACATACACCTTAGCCAAATACATTTAAACTCAGTTTTTCACAATTCCTGACATTTAATCCCAGTAAGAATTCCCTGTTTTAGGTCAGTTAGGATTACCACTTTATTTTAAGAATGTGAAATGTTAGAATAATAGTAGAGAGAATTATTTCTTTCAGCTTTTATTTCTTTCATCACATTCCCCAGTGGGGTCAGAAGTTTACATACACTCAATTACTATTTGGTAGCATTGCCTTTAAATTGTTTAACTTGTGTCAAATGTTTTGGGTAGCCTTCCACAAGCTTCCCACAATAAGGTAGGCCTCCTTGCTCACATGCTTTTTCAGTTCTGCCCACAAATCTTCTATTGTATTGAGGTCAGGGCTTTGTGATGGCCACTCCTTCACTTTGTTGTCCTTAAGCCATTTTGCCACAACTTTGGAAGTATGCTTGGGGTCATTGTCCATTTGGAAGACCCATTTGCGACCAAGCTTTAACTTCCTGACTGATGTCTTGAGATGTTTCTTCAATATATCCACATAATTTTCCTTTCTCATAATGCCATCTATTTTGTGAAGTGCACCAGTCCCTCTTGAAGCAAAGCACCCCCACAACATGATGCTGCCACCCCGTGCTTTACGGTTGGGATGGTGTTCTTTGGCTTGCAAGCCTCCCCTTTTTCTCCTAACATAACGATGGTCATTATGGCCAAACAGTTCTTTTTGTTTCATCAGACCAGAGGACATATCTCCAAAAAGTACAGTCTTTGTCCCCATGTGCTTATTTACAATGTCAGCCTACCCCGGTCAAACCCGGATGACGCTGGGCCAATTATGCACTCCACCTATGGGACTCACAATCACAGCTGGCTGTGATAGTCTGGAATCGAACCAGGGTCTGTAGTGACGCCTCTAGCACTGCGATGCAGTGCCTTGGACCGTTGCACCACTCGGGAGCCCAACTGGCCAAATGGCAGAGCTAACATTCAGCTATCCTTCAGCACCATAAGTTGGTTCAACTTCTTTAACATTATTGTGCGATCCTGGTGCTGTCCTTTTAGAACCACGAAGGGGCGCTTAATCGTTTAAAATAATAATCTGTTGTCTACGCCTAATAGACCTATTCATCACTTATTATTGTTATTATTATTACAAATAGAAAACTCTCAAAATGAGGCTCGTTTAGTAAAATTAGATCAAAGCTGAATCAATGTCTCTCAAGATTACATAAAGATGAATCTTGGTGACCTAGAAGGAAAATTATTTGGTAATTTTCTGTTTTACTTATGGGAGAATGCCATTAACAATTGTGATTACCTTTGTGCAAAGGAAGGAAGTGAAGCTTTTTCCTTGCAAACGGAAACCTCCTTCCGCTTAATTTCACCCTTGTTTATCATGGCCCAATAGCTATACATTTTTGACTTCATGGCTGTGGAATCTAGTGGAAAAAGTTTATCATCCACACACGGGCTTGAAAATCATCACACCAGTTTTGTCATGCCCTGACCTGTATGAGCCTGATTATGTTTCATTTTGGTTGGGTCAGGGTGTGAGTTGGGGTGGGCATTCTAGGTTCTTTTATATTTTGTTGTTTTGGCTGAGTATGGCTCTCAATCAGGGACAGCTGTCTATCGTTGTCTCTGATTGGGAACCATACTTAAAATAGCCCTTTTTCTCTCCAGTGTTTCGGGAAGTTGACTCTGTTAGGGTGTATGTTGCTGTTGGTGCGACACCTTTTGATCTTCGCTCGCTCGCTCGCTCGTTCGTTCGCTCGCTCGCTCGCTCGCTCGCTCGTTCGTTCGTTCGTTCGCTCGCTCGCTCGCTCTGTTTTGGTGAGTCTAACAAATAAACATGTTTTTCTCAACCCGCACGCTGCGCCTTTGGTCGATTAATGAAGATCGTGAAAAGTTTAAGCATCGCCTTTGCTCAATCCTGATGTGTCCAAATAATCAATGATGAAAACCTCAAACCAGGAACGACTGTTGCTGGTAATCTACTTGAGCCTTGACAGATTCTTGCCATTTCATGTTCTCGAGAATCTGTCCATGAGAGATTACATAACGAGTAATTAGTATTTTACAGAACAGAATATAATAGCATAGCATACTAGGCCTATAATGTTACTGTTACAACAAAAACACCTCCTAATAGAATGAGATTTTAGGATGGTTAGCTGAAGATCTCAAAACAAAACTCAACAGTGCACCACTAAGGAGAATGTAGGCCTATGCTTTGATTGAAAAGAAAATATAAATGTACTCATAGTTTGTTAACACCATCTGTTCTAATTTGCTCATGAAAAGTAATTGAAGAAGATCTAAATGCATAGACTACTCCCATGAAACCGATTGAAATCAACCAAATGATTGGCATGCTTAGGCTTCTCCCATGAAACCGATTGAAATCAACCAAATGACTGGCATGCTTAGGCTACTCCCCATGAAACCGATTGAAATCAACCAAATGATTGGCATGCTTAGGCTACTCCCATGAAACCGATTGAAATCAACCAAATGATTGGCATGCTTAGGCTACTCCCATGAAACCGATTGAAATCAACCAAATGATTGGCATGCATAGGCTACTCCCATGAAACCGATTGAAATCAACCAAATGATTGGCATGCTTAGGCTACTCCCATGAAACCGATTGAAATCAACCAAATGATTGGCATGCTTAGGCTACTCCCATGAAACCGATTGAAATCAACCAAATGATTGGCATGCTTAGGCTACTCCCATGAAACCGATTGAAATCAACCAAATGATTGGCATGCATAGGCTACTCCCATGAAACCGATTGAAATCAACCAAATGATTGGCATGCTTAGGCTACTCCCATGAAACCGATTGAAATCAACCAAGTGATTGGCATGCATAGGCTACTCCCATGAAACCGATTGAAATCAACCAAATGATTGGCATGCATAGGCTACTCCCATGAAACTGATTGAAATCAACCAAATGATTGGCATGCATAGGCTACTCCCATCACTGCCTATGGGCCAGTAGCCTAGGCCTATAACATCCATCGTCAGCGAAGTAAAATACATACGCCTAAAGCCGACCAATAGAAAAGTGTAGAAAATATCCTGATGATAATTCAGGTTATTTCAGTGGCATTCACCTCTCTGCTCCGCCTGTCCATCTCCCTTTCTATCTGTCTTGACTTGAGCTATCTGCTAGTGAAGTGCAGCATTGTATGAAATAAATCAACTGGGTCCAGCCTGAAGCTGTTGCTACCGGACTTGCAATGTTGTATCAACAAGTCTATTCTGGGCCCCTCAGAGATTCCCGCACCAGACAGCTGTTTTTGCGCAAGATTTAAGTGTTAAGGTTTTTTATGACGTTTCCACTGGATATATGGGATAGTCACAACTACTGTGAGGAACTATTATCATTCGCATTGTCACGTGTGCTCCCTCTCCGGCCTCTAGGTCACCAGGCTGCTCGTTTTGGCGCACACCTGTCACCAGCGCACGCGCATCTGCGCATAACGACACTCACCTGGACGCCATCACCTCCTTGATTACCTGCCCTTTATATGTCACTCCCTTTGGTTTCTTCCCCAGTCGTCATTGTTTCTATTCAGTTTATTTCATTAAAACACTCACTCCTGAACTTTGCTCAGCGCATATCGTTACAGCAATGGATGTTAAAAACAGACTTTGTTGACTTACTATGTGAGGTGAAGAAACAATGACTGAGAAGCTTAGCTTATTAATGGTGGATGTGGTGAGTTAAGACAATCAGATTCGAATCAGACATCCCCAAATGCATTTTCCTACATTTGCGAGCAGCAGGCCAGGTAACTTCTATACGTGCTCAGGCGCGCATGCTCCCTCAACATTACCAGGACAGAGAAACCAGACACATGCTCATTGCTCATACACATAATTGACAAGTTTTGTCAATATTGTCATATTACCTGTAAATGATGCTTATGAAATAAAATAAAACTTGTTCTTCACAAGTGTAGCAGGTTGTGAACTCCGCAAACAATGTTTCCACCAAGAATGAGAACGTAAATGACTGAAATTAATACATGCATTAACAGAAGTTAATGTAACCAAATTAAGGGACTTAACAGTACATTTACTAGGACTAGTGGTGACATTCAGTTGAAGTTGGAGGTTTACATACACCTTAGCCAAATACATTTAAACTCAGTTTTTCACAATTCCTGACATTTAATCCCAGTAAGAATTCCCTGTTTTAGGTCAGTTAGGATTACCACTTTATTTTAAGAATGTGAAATGTTAGAATAATAGTAGAGAGAATTATTTCTTTCAGCTTTATTTCTTTCATCACATTCCCCAGTGGGGTCAGAAGTTTACATACACTCAATTACTATTTGGTAGCATTGCCTTTAAATTGTTTAACTTGTGTCAAATGTTTTGGGTAGCCTTCCACAAGCTTCCCACAATAAGGTAGGCCTCCTTGCTCACATGCTTTTTCAGTTCTGCCCACAAATCTTCTATTGTATTGAGGTCAGGGCTTTGTGATGGCCACTCCTTCACTTTGTTGTCCTTAAGCCATTTTGCCACAACTTTGGAAGTATGCTTGGGGTCATTGTCCATTTGGAAGACCCATTTGCGACCAAGCTTTAACTTCCTGACTGATGTCTTGAGATGTTTCTTCAATATATCCACATAATTTTCCTTTCTCATAATGCCATCTATTTTGTGAAGTGCACCAGTCCCTCTTGAAGCAAAGCACCCCACAACATGATGCTGCCACCCCCGTGCTTTACGGTTGGGATGGTGTTCTTTGGCTTGCAAGCCTCCCCTTTTTCTCCTAACATAACGATGGTCATTATGGCCAAACAGTTCTTTTTGTTTCATCAGACCAGAGGACATATCTCCAAAAGTACAGTCTTTGTCCCCATGTGCTTATTTACAATGTCAGCCTACCCGGTCAAACCCGGATGACGCTGGGCCAATTATGCACTCCACCTATGGGACTCACAATCACAGCTGGCTGTGATAGTCTGGAATCGAACCAGGGTCTGTAGTGACGCCTCTAGCACTGCGATGCAGTGCCTTGGACCGTTGCACCACTCGGGAGCCCAACTGGCCAAATGGCAGAGCTAACATTCAGCTATCCTTCAGCACCATAAGTTGGTTCAACTTCTTTAACATTATTGTGCGATCCTGGTGCTGTCCTTTTTAGAGACCCACGAAGGGGCGCTCTAATCGTTTAAAATAATAATCTGTTGTCTACGCCTAATAGACCTATTCATCACTTATTATTGTTATTATTATTACAAATAGAAAACTCTCAAAATGAGGCTCGTTTAGTAAAATTAGATCAAAGCTGAATCAATGTCTCTCAAGATTACATAAAGATGAATCTTGGTGACCTAGAAGGAAAATTATTTGGTAATTTTCTGTTTTACTTATGGGAGAATGCCATTAACAATTGTGATTACCTTTGTGCAAAGGAAGGAAGTGAAGCTTTTTCCCTTGCAAACGGAAACCTCCTTCCGCTAATTTCACCCTTGTTTATCATGGCCCAATAGCTATACATTTTGACTTCATGGCTGTGGAATCTAGTGGAAAAAGTTTATCATCCACACACGGGCTTGAAAATCATCACACCAGTTTTGTCATGCCCTGACCTGTATGAGCCTGATTATGTTTCATTTTGGTTGGGTCAGGGTGTGAGTTGGGGTGGGCATTCTAGGTTCTTTATATTTTGTTGTTTTGGCTGAGTATGGCTCTCAATCAGGGACAGCTGTCTATCGTTGTCTCTGATTGGGAACCATACTTAAAATAGCCCTTTTTTCTCTCCAGTGTTTGAAGTTGACTCTGTTAGGGTGTATGTTGCTGTTGGTGCGACACCTTTTGATCTTCGCTCGCTCGCTCGCTCGCTCGCTCGCTCGCTCGTTCGCTCGTTCGCTCGCTCGCTCGTTCGTTCGTTCGTTCGTTCGTTCGTTCGTTCGTTCTGTTTTGGTGAGTCTAACAAATAAACATGTTTTTCTCAACCCGGCACGCTGCGCCTTGGTCGATTAATGAAGATCGTGAAAAGTTTAAGCATCGCCTTTGCTCAATCCTGATGTGTCCAAATAATCAATGATGAAAACCTCAAACCAGGAACGACTGTTGCTGGTAATCTACTTGAGCCTTGACAGATTCTTGCCATTTCATGTTCTCGAGAATCTGTCCATGAGAGATTACATAACGAGTAATTAGTATTTTACAGAACAGAATATAATAGCATAGCATACTAGGCCTATAATGTTACTGTTACAACAAAAACACCTCCTAATAGAATGAGATTTTAGGATGGTTAGCTGAAGATCTCAAAACAAAACTCAACAGTGCACCACTAAGGAGAATGTAGGCCTATGCTTTGATTGAAAAGAAAATATAAATGTACTCATAGTTTGTTAACACCATCTGTTCTAATTTGCTCATGAAAAAGTAATTGAAGAAGATCTAAATGCATAGACTACTCCCATGAAACCGATTGAAATCAACCAAATGATTGGCATGCTTAGGCTTCTCCCATGAAACCGATTGAAATCAACCAAATGACTGGCATGCTTAGGCTACTCCCATGAAACCGATTGAAATCAACCAAATGATTGGCATGCTTAGGCTACTCCCATGAAACCGATTGAAATCAACCAAATGATTGGCATGCTTAGGCTACTCCCATGAAACCGATTGAAATCAACCAAATGATTGGCATGCATAGGCTACTCCCATGAAACCGATTGAAATCAACCAAATGATTGGCATGCTTAGGCTACTCCCATGAAACCGATTGAAATCAACCAAATGATTGGCATGCTTAGGCTACTCCCATGAAACCGATTGAAATCAACCAAATGATTGGCATGCTTAGGCTACTCCCATGAAACCGATTGAAATCAACCAAATGATTGGCATGCATAGGCTACTCCCATGAAACCGATTGAAATCAACCAAATGATTGGCATGCTTAGGCTACTCCCATGAAACCGATTGAAATCAACCAAGTGATTGGCATGCATAGGCTACTCCCATGAAACCGATTGAAATCAACCAAATGATTGGCATGCATAGGCTACTCCCATGAAACTGATTGAAATCAACCAAATGATTGGCATGCATAGGCTACTCCCATCACTGCCTATGGGCCAGTAGCCTGGGCCTATAACATCCATCGTCAGCGGTAAAATACATACGCCTAAAGCCGACCAATAGAAAAGTGTAGAAAATATCCTGATGATAATTCAGGTTATTTCAGTGGCATTCACCTCTCTGCTCCGCCTGTCCATCTCCCTTTCTATCTGTCTTGACTTGAGCTATCTGCTAGTGAAGTGCAGCATTGTATGAAATAAATCAACTGGGTCCAGCCTGAAGCTGTTGCTACCGGACTTGCAATGTTGTATCAACAAGTCTATTCTGGGCCCCTCAGAGATTCCCGCACCAGACAGCTGTTTTTGCGCAAGATTTAAGTGTTAAGGTTTTTTATGACGTTTCCACTGGATATATGGGATAGTCACAACTACTGTGAGGAACTATTATCATTCGCAATTGTCACGTGTGCTCCCTCTCCGGCCTCTAGGTCACCAGGCTGCTCGTTTTGGCGCACACCTGTCACCAGCGTTACGCGCATCTGCGCATAACGACACTCACCTGGACGCCATCACCTCCTTGATTACCTGCCCTTTATATGTCACTCCCTTTGGTTTCTTCCCCAGTCGTCATTGTTTCTATTCAGTTTATTTCATTAAAACACTCACTCCCTGAACTTTGCTCAGCGCATATCGTTACAGCAATGGATGTTAAAAACAGACTTTGTTGACTTACTATGTGAGGTGAAGAAACAATGACTGAGAAGCTTAGCTTATTAATGGTGGATGTGGTGAGTTAAGACAATCAGATTCGAATCAGACATCCCCAAATGCGTACTTTCCTACATTTGCGAGCAGCAGGCCAGAGTACTTCTATACGTGCTCAGCGCGCATGCTCCCTCAACATTACCAGGACAGAGAAACCAGACACATGCTCATTGCTCATACACATAATTGACAAGTTTTGTCAATATTGTCATATTACCTGTAAATGATGCTTATGAAATAAAAATAAAACTTGTTCTTCACAAGTGTAGCAGGTTGTGAACTCCGCAAACAATGTTTCCACCAAGAATGAGAACGTAAATGACTGAAATTAATACATGCATTAACAGAAGTTAATGTAACCAAATTAAGGGACTTAACAGTACATTTACTAGGACTAGTGGTGACATTCAGTTGAAGTTGGAGGTTTACATACACCTTAGCCAAATACATTTAAACTCAGTTTTCACAATTCCTGACATTTAATCCCAGTAAGAATTCCTGTTTTAGGTCAGTTAGGATTACCACTTTATTTTAAGAATGTGAAATGTTAGAATAATAGTAGAGAGAATTATTTCTTTCAGCTTTTATTTCTTTCATCACATTCCCCAGTGGGTCAGAAGTTTACATACACTCAATTACTATTTGGTAGCATTGCCTTTAAATTGTTTAACTTGTGTCAAATGTTTTGGGTAGCCTTCCACAAGCTTCCCACAATAAGGTAGGCCTCCTTGCTCACATGCTTTTTCAGTTCTGCCCACAAATCTTCTATTGTATTGAGGTCAGGGCTTTGTGATGGCCACTCCTTCACTTTGTTGTCCTTAAGCCATTTTGCCACAACTTTGGAAGTATGCTTGGGGTCATTGTCCATTTGGAAGACCCATTTGCGACCAAGCTTTAACTTCCTGACTGATGTCTTGAGATGTTTCTTCAATATATCCACATAATTTTCCTTTCTCATAATGCCATCTATTTTGTGAAGTGCACCAGTCCCTCTTGAAGCAAAGCACCCCCACAACATGATGCTGCCACCCCCGTGCTTTACGGTTGGGATGGTGTTCTTTGGCTTGCAAGCCTCCCCCTTTTTTCTCCTAACATAACGATGGTCATTATGGCCAAACAGTTCTTTTTTTGTTTCATCAGACCAGAGGACATATCTCCAAAAAGTACAGTCTTTGTCCCCATGTGCTTATTTACAATGTCAGCCTACCCCGGTCAAACCCGGATGACGCTGGGCCAATTATGCACTCCACCTATGGGACTCACAATCACAGCTGGCTGTGATAGTCTGGAATCGAACCAGGGTCTGTAGTGACGCCTCTAGCACTGCGATGCAGTGCCTTGGACCGCTGCACCACTCGGGAGCCCAACTGGCCAAATGGCAGAGCTAACATTCAGCTATCCTTCAGCACCATAAGTTGGTTCAACTTCTTTAACATTATTGTGCGATCCTGGTGCTGTCCTTTAGAACCACGAAGGGGCGCTCTAATCGTTTAAAATAATAATCTGTTGTCTACGCCTAATAGACCTATTCATCACTTATTATTGTTATTATTATTACAAATAGAAAACTCTCAAAATGAGGCTCGTTTAGTAAAATTAGATCAAAGCTGAATCAATGTCTCTCAAGATTACATAAAGATGAATCTTGGTGACCTAGAAGGAAAATTATTTGGTAATTTTCTGTTTTACTTATGGGAGAATGCCATTAACAATTGTGATTACCTTTGTGCAAAGGAAGGAAGTGAAGCTTTTTCCCTTGCAAACGGAAACCTCCTTCCGCTAATTTCACCCTTGTTTATCATGGCCCAATAGCTATACATTTTTGACTTCATGGCTGTGGAATCTAGTGGAAAAAGTTTATCATCCACACACGGGCTTGAAAATCATCACACCAGTTTTGTCATGCCCTGACCTGTATGAGCCTGATTATGTTTCATTTTGGTTGGGTCAGGGTGTGAGTTGGGGTGGGCATTCTAGGTTCTTTTATATTTTGTTGTTTTGGCTGAGTATGGCTCTCAATCAGGGACAGCTGTCTATCGTTGTCTCTGATTGGGAACCATACTTAAAATAGCCCTTTTTTTCTCTCCAGTGTTTCGGGAAGTTGACTCTGTTAGGGTGTATGTTGCTGTTGGTGCGACACCTTTTGATCTTCGTTCGTTCGTTCGTTCGTTCGTTCGTTCGTTCGTTCGTTCGTTCGTTCGTTCGTTCGTTCGTTCGTTCGTTCTGTTTTGGTGAGTCTAACAAATAAACATGTTTTTCTCAACCCGGCACGCTGCGCCTTGGTCGATTAATGAAGATCGTGAAAAGTTTAAGCATCGCCTTTGCTCAATCCTGATGTGTCCAAATAATCAATGATGAAAACCTCAAACCAGGAACGACTGTTGCTGGTAATCTACTTGAGCCTTGACAGATTCTTGCCATTTCATGTTCTCGAGAATCTGTCCATGAGAGATTACATAACGAGTAATTAGTATTTTACAGAACAGAATATAATAGCATAGCATACTAGGCCTATAATGTTACTGTTACAACAAAAACACCTCCTAATAGAATGAGATTTTAGGATGGTTAGCTGAAGATCTCAAAACAAAACTCAACAGTGCACCACTAAGGAGAATGTAGGCCTATGCTTTGATTGAAAAGAAAATATAAATGTACTCATAGTTTGTTAACACCATCTGTTCTAATTTGCTCATGAAAAAGTAATTGAAGAAGATCTAAATGCATAGACTACTCCCATGAAACCGATTGAAATCAACCAAATGATTGGCATGCTTAGGCTTCTCCCATGAAACCGATTGAAATCAACCAAATGACTGGCATGCTTAGGCTACTCCCATGAAACCGATTGAAATCAACCAAATGATTGGCATGCTTAGGCTACTCCCATGAAACCGATTGAAATCAACCAAATGATTGGCATGCTTAGGCTACTCCCATGAAACCGATTGAAATCAACCAAATGATTGGCATGCATAGGCTACTCCCATGAAACCGATTGAAATCAACCAAATGATTGGCATGCTTAGGCTACTCCCATGAAACCGATTGAAATCAACCAAATGATTGGCATGCTTAGGCTACTCCCATGAAACCGATTGAAATCAACCAAATGATTGGCATGCTTAGGCTACTCCCATGAAACCGATTGAAATCAACCAAATGATTGGCATGCATAGGCTACTCCCATGAAACCGATTGAAATCAACCAAATGATTGGCATGCTTAGGCTACTCCCATGAAACCGATTGAAATCAACCAAGTGATTGGCATGCATAGGCTACTCCCATGAAACCGATTGAAATCAACCAAATGATTGGCATGCATAGGCTACTCCCATGAAACTGATTGAAATCAACCAAATGATTGGCATGCATAGGCTACTCCCATCACTGCCTATGGGCCAGTAGCCTGGGCCTATAACATCCATCGTCAGCGAAGTAAAATACATACGCCTAAAGCCGACCAATAGAAAAGTGTAGAAAATATCCTGATGATAATTCAGGTTATTTCAGTGGCATTCACCTCTCTGCTCCGCCTGTCCATCTCCCTTTCTATCTGTCTTGACTTGAGCTATCTGCTAGTGAAGTGCAGCATTGTATGAAATAAATCAACTGGGTCCAGCCTGAAGCTGTTGCTACCGGACTTGCAATGTTGTATCAACAAGTCTATTCTGGGCCCCTCAGAGATTCCCGCACCAGACAGCTGTTTTTGCGCAAGATTTAAGTGTTAAGGTTTTTTTATGACGTTTCCACTGGATATATGGGATAGTCACAACTACTGTGAGGAACTATTATCATTCGCAATTGTCACGTGTGCTCCCTCTCCGGCCTCTAGGTCACCAGGCTGCTCGTTTTGGCGCACACCTGTCACCAGCGTTACGCGCATCTGCGCATAACGACACTCACCTGGACGCCATCACCTCCTTGATTACCTGCCCTTTATATGTCACTCCCTTTGGTTTCTTCCCCCAGTCGTCATTGTTTCTATTCAGTTTATTTCATTAAAACACTCACTCCCTGAACTTTGCTCAGCGCATATCGTTACAGCAATGGATGTTAAAAAAACAGACTTTGTTGACTTACTATGTGAGGTGAAGAAACAATGACTGAGAAGCTTAGCTTATTAATGGTGGATGTGGTGAGTTAAGACAATCAGATTCGAATCAGACATCCCCAAATGCGTACTTTCCTACATTTGCGAGCAGCAGGCCAGGTACTTCTATACGTGCTCAGGCGCGCATGCTCCCTCAACATTACCAGGACAGAGAAACCAGACACATGCTCATTGCTCATACACATAATTGACAAGTTTTGTCAATATTGTCATATTACCTGTAAATGATGCTTATGAAATAAAATAAAACTTGTTCTTCACAAGTGTAGCAGGTTGTGAACTCCATAAACAATGTTTCCACCAAGAATGAGAACGAAAATGACTGAAATTAATACATGCATTAACAGAAGTTAATGTAACCAAATTAAGGGACTTAACAGTACATTTACTAGGACTAGTGGTGACATTCAGTTGAAGTTGGAGGTTTACATACACCTTAGCCAAATACATTTAAACTCAGTTTTTCACAATTCCTGACATTTAATCCCAGTAAGAATTCCCTGTTTTAGGTCAGTTAGGATTACCACTTTATTTTAAGAATGTGAAATGTTAGAATAATAGTAGAGAGAATTATTTCTTTCAGCTTTTTATTTCTTTCATCACATTCCCCAGTGGGGTCAGAAGTTTACATACACTCAATTACTATTTGGTAGCATTGCCTTTAAATTGTTTAACTTGTGTCAAATGTTTTGGGTAGCCTTCCACAAGCTTCCCACAATAAGGTAGGCCTCCTTGCTCACATGCTTTTTCAGTTCTGCCCACAAATCTTCTATTGTATTGAGGTCAGGGCTTTGTGATGGCCACTCCTTCACTTTGTTGTCCTTAAGCCATTTTGCCACAACTTTGGAAGTATGCTTGGGGTCATTGTCCATTTGGAAGACCCATTTGCGACCAAGCTTTAACTTCCTGACTGATGTCTTGAGATGTTTCTTCAATATATCCACATAATTTTCCTTTCTCATAATGCCATCTATTTTGTGAAGTGCACCAGTCCCTCTTGAAGCAAAGCACCCCCACAACATGATGCTGCCACCCCCGTGCTTTACGGTTGGGATGGTGTTCTTTGGCTTGCAAGCCTCCCCCTTTTTTCTCCTAACATAACGATGGTCATTATGGCCAAACAGTTCTTTTTTTGTTTCATCAGACCAGAGGACATATCTCCAAAAAGTACAGTCTTTGTCCCCATGTGCAGTTGCAAACCATAGTCTGGCTTTTTTATGGCGGTTTGGAGCAGTGGCTTCTTCCTTGCTGAGCGGCCTTTCAGGTTATGTCGATATAGGACTCTTTTTACTGTGGATATAGATACTTTTGTACCTGTTTCCTCCAGCATCTACACAAGGTCCTTTGCTGTTGTTCTGGGATTGATTTGCACTTTTCGCACCAAAGTACATTAATCTCTAGGAGACAGAACGCGTCTCCTTCCTGAGCGGTATGACAGCTGCGTGGTCCCATGATGTTTATACTTGCCTACTATTGTTTGTACAGGTGAACATGGTACCTTCAGGCGTTTGGAAATTGCTCCCAAGGATGAACCAGACTTGTGGAGGTCTACATTTTTTTTCTGAGGTCTTGGCTGATTTCTTTTGATTTTCCCATGATGTCAAGCAAAGAGGCACTGAGTTTGAAGGTAGGCTTTGAAAAACACCCACAGGTACACCTCCAATTGACTCAAATGATGTCAATTAGCCTAACAGAAGCTTCTGAAGCCATGGCATAATTTTATGGAATTTTCCAAGCTGTTTAAAGGCACAGTCAACATTACATACAGACTTCAACTGTATGTAATGGGGAATAAATGATAAAAAAATATATATTTTTGGGGGGCAAGGAGATACCGTGGGCTGGGCCAGGTCCCCTAAGGCCCACCCATAATGCTGGCCCTGCATCCACCCACAGATCTCTATCTCTCTGATTTAGCATAGACTAAGCTAGACTTGAGCATCCATGTGTTTTTTTTTTTTTTTTTACTGTGAAGTCACTACGAATTCAACAAAAAATGTGATTAATTTAGGAATTCTGTTCCCAAATATTGCCACAAATAAAAAAAAGAGATAAGTGATTGTGTCTCTACGTATTCACGGTACGAAATGATTACTATTTTTAAATACAATTTATTTTTGGGCTTAGTTGTGGTCATTTTGCAGTGTACAAATTATTGTTATGTTTCGCCCCCCCACCATCGGATCCGACAAATACGTCCCACGGCTGAATGTACAGTAGTTGCCCACCCCTGTTATACAGCATGTGTGTGTGTGTGTGTGTGTGTGTGTGTGTGTGTGTGTGTGTGTGTGTGTGTGTGTGTGTGTGTGTGCAGGTGTGTGTCATCATTTACTGCCCAATCAGCATTTACCAGCATGTGCAAATCACAGGTGATTCAGAAGATAATGATAGTAAATGCGTTCTGACACACAGCCATATTGGAAACGTACATCTGTCTTTCACTTCCAATATGGCTGGTCTGACTAACACAGATCTCTCTATCCACCTCCAGATCTATTATTAACTCCCGCTGATCACACTTAGCAACCATCGCCATGGGAACCGTTTCATATTAGGCCTGGTCGTCAAGGAGACGTGGCTGAAAGCATAACGGGACCCTATCTCGTGCTCCTCCTGCCTTCTGTTCTGTGTCCAGTACAAAAGTAGCCTGGTCCCAGATCTGTTTGTGCTGTTTGTGCTCAATGGCCATAATTTGTCTGTATACAAAACAAACAGATGTGGGACCAGGTAAATACAAGTACTGGTTGCTCAGATTTAAAAAAAGTTTGTCCTTCGTGCACGTGCACGCACGCACACACACACACACACACACACACACACACACACACACACACACACACACACACACACACACACACACACACACACACACACACACACACACACACAGTCCCATTTTGAATTGTCCACTCTCTCAGCCCAGCTGCCTGCCTAATCCAAATGTAGTATAGTAGTGGGTTAAAGAGGGGGCTGTGGAAACAGACTGGCTTTCATTACATTACTATATTACACACTGGATGAACAGTCTAAAGGGCACCAGAAAGGGCTGCTTGTGTGGATTGGAGTGTGTGTGTGTCTGTCTGTCTCTCTTTCTCTGTCTCTCTCTGTGTGCATGTGTTGAGACAATTATGTTGCTTTGATTTGTGACAGAACCAGATGGTTAACAAACAGATTAATGTACAGCTGAACCACCACTGATAGTCTATACTCGTTTTGCTTTGCTTAATAAACAACCACTACCATTTGTCGTCGGCTTTTATGATCTATTGTAGACTACCCTTGAGAGCTACTTCAACATAGATTACCTGCTTCATTCAACTGAGTGAGTCACACACACTTCATACAGACATATAACACACACACACACACACACACACACACACCAACACACACACTCACACAAACACACACACACATCTCTGAATGTCTCGCTGCTGTATCCACTCAATTATTCCCACAGTAAGGTTATGCCCCACAGGTTGCTGTGTGTATGTGATATTAGACACTCGATTGTGTGGCCTTGACGTCTCTCATCTTGTTTCCGATAAAAAAAGGAACTCTGTCTTCATTTGTAAGTGTGTCAAGTGAGAAAGTGGGAAAATATATATTTTTAAATACAACTGGCACACACAATAGACCCCTACAAACTGTGTATTCTACATTAGTGTAATATTTCCCTGTCCTTTTATCCAGTGGTGGAAAAATTTCCCAATTATCATACTTGAGTAAAAGTAAAGATACCTTAATAGAAAATGACTCAAGTAAAAGTGAAAGTCTACAAGCAAAATACTACTTGAGTAAAAGTCTAAAAGTATTTGTTTTAAAATATACTTAAGTATCAAAAGTAAATGTAATTGCTATAATATACTTAAGTGTCAAAAGTAAAAGTATAAATCATTTCAAATTCCTTATATTCAGCAGACCAGACCACACGATTTTCTAGTTTTTTTACACTTTTAAAGCCGTAGTACTTTAAAGTATTTTTACTTAAGTACTTTACGCCACTGCTTTTATCTATAGGATAATTGTATTAGAAATGCATTTTCAAGTGTGCACTTAACAGAATAAATAAATGTTTTGCATGTCAGCAATCAAGTGTTCAAGATATAGGACTTTCAAAAAGCTAATTGTAACCGGCTACATCATCATGATGATGTGGCAAGTTACAATTTGCATTTTAAAGTCCTATATCTTGAATACTTGATTGCTGACATGCAAAATAATTAGATTTGTATCAGCAGTGGACAAATACAAAAAAAAAATGAATAAAATAGTTTTTGAGTGGATTATTCCTTTAAGTAATGGTAATCCCCACATTAGTCCTGGTAACAATTACACTTTTTTTTTTTTTTACTATCACCCATTCATTTCAATATAATTACTATAATCTAATAATCAGTTGCAATTATTAAACACGCTGCTGTTGGCACAATAATAATTATTAACCACGCTGGAACACAGAATACATAAAGCATGATGCACTAAAGGGGTGAAAGCCCACCCTGACAATAACTGCTATTGTCTCCCATCGGCTACAGAAACGAGTATAATAGAATCCTCATTATAATAATGCATTTCACAAACCTACATTACGCAGAGAAAGTAAAAGTAGGCCTATTTGTCTATAACGAATATAGTGAATTGTGGAGTCTATTGTGAATATAGTCTAATGAATTGCTAAAACCCCAGACCATGCGAGTTTAATGTTTAATACAACCGTTGAGTTTGACAGATAATCTGTTGCGTCCTGCTACAGGCGCTGTTCTTCAACACCACACCACTATTCATGCTGGACTGGAATGGCATGCAGGGATTATCAACGGGAATATGGATTCAAATAAATCCATCCATTCAGAATAATCCCTGCACATTCCTGATTTCCAAATGCATTTAGGCAATTGTTGTGTTCGTGTTGCCTAGACTACAGGCCTACTTTCCCATTGATAATGGAGGATGCTCAAGTTAGAACCACTTGTATGTGTGTTCACAGTAAAACATTATGTTAGATCTAATTTGTTTGCTATAAAGTGGTAAATAAAAATATACAACTGAATATAACATTTCTCAATAAGTTACTGACCTTTCTGATAGCTCGGAAGTCTCTGATGCAACGTTGAGATGCCCGAGACGTTATTACCCATGTCGGATTTATTTTCACTGTCCTGATGTGCGCTCGAGCTCCAGTGGTTTTAGTGAAATTGTCCACTTTAGTTTAACTTCTAAAGAAGCTGCCATGATGTGTTGAAGGGGGTACATGCTACACGTTTGCCTTTGACAAAGGAGTAGAGCTTTTTTTGTTGCGGACACGTCATCCAAAGACCAAATACACCGTTTTAAAAGTGGGACAAGCGCCGGCGCAGGTGTGCTGCGCGTGCTTAGAACACTGGAGAGAGCATTTGGAAGTGAAGCACCTATTTCCTAGATTTGGACAGTATTTTCTCTGTAGGCCTACAACCGTCACCTAAACTTATGAGTTCTACAAAAGTAAATGATTTATGAAAAATAGAAATACAAACTTGCAAAGGCAAAAACATCTCTCTTTGTAACATATGGGAATAAGAACAAACATATGGGAATAAGAACAAACATATGGGAATAAGAACACTCACCATGTCCCCACTGAACGGAATTTGAGTACAGTAAATGATTTATGAAAAATGGCAACATGCAAACACATATCGCAGGAATGAATCATTCAGATGAGAAAACATGGAGATGGAGATGCTATATCTATCACCAAGCCATGAACTGTGTAAAACTGCCATCTAGTGTAAAAACAATTACAACTAAATATAGACTGACATCACAGCGCAAGCGGACCATTACAATTAGTAACAGTTAAGACATTGACATTTAGGTCATGTAGCCTATTGATTTATTATTTTATTGGGGCCCCTGTAAAATATTTCCTCGGTTTGTGCGTAGAGGATGTTCTTCCAATAATTAATGAACACACCACCCGGCCCGCCGGCAAAGAGCACCAACTCTGCCAAAGTCACTACCGAGCTAATGTTGACCCAGGAAGACAATCATGTGACCAACTTTTCACTTTTAATCAAAGTCTACATTGCGAAAAAAGTGTGCAGAATACAGCTTAATTGTCCTGGTTATGGTGCAGGTTGTCATTAGTGTTGAGCTATGAGAGCACTAACTTGCATTATTCAGTAGGCTAATTTTGAGCAGAGAAGAGAATCATATTAATTATGTAGCGAACCCCGATTGCCCTTATTTCTATGACCATCACCAGCAAGCTTGGGAACATTCGTCTTGAATTCCTTCTAGGAAATGAAAAAGACAGTACATGGGAAATGGTCACAGCTTTACTTGAAAAATGGTTGATGCATCACAATGAATATCCGGCGTTTTACGTCTATTTAGGGCATGACACATGAAGAAAAGAAAGGTATATTGAATGATAAGGTATTACACAATTAAGGTTAAAAACATTTGAATATATGTAATTTATATTAAGGCGAGAGAAAAAAACCATCTGGGCCTCCGGAGTGTAATGCAAGCTTTACTTGGCTCATCGAGCTCTATCGACTCCTTGTGACGGGCCGGGTGCCTGCAGGCTGACTCTGGTCGTCAGTTGAACGGTGTTTCCTCCGACACATTGGTGCAGCTGGCTTGCAGGTTAAACGGGTTGGTGTTAAGGAGCGTGGTTCGGCTGTCATGTTTCGGAGGACGCGTGACTCGACTCTCTTGAGTCCATTGGGGAGTTGGGCGATGTTATTGAAATTGGGAGAGAAAAAACAAACATATCTCAGACACTCAATACAACCATTTACATAATTTGAAAACAATTATTTTCAAACACTTTGAGATTCGCGGTGATGTTAGGAGCAAGAAAATAATGCACTCCCTTGGGCCAGGAACTTGTTGCATGTTTTGAAAATCACTGTTTAAAAAAAAAAACTTGAATCTTACCTTGTGATGTCACAGATAAGCATTTTTTTGGGACCTTTCTTCTTATCTTTTTAACCACAGATTATAGAAAGGTGGTGTTTTCCAATATGTAGACACCAGTGGTGGAAAAAGTACTCAGTTGTCATTCTTGAGTAAAAGTAAAATGACTCAAGTAAAAGTGAAAGTCACCCAGTAAAATATGAACTTGAGTAAAAGTATAAAGGTATCTGGTTTTAAATGTACTTAAGTACAGTGGTGGAAAAAGTACTCATACTTGAGTAAAAGTAGTCGAGATGATTATTTATATATTTTTTTATTACAGTCAGTCGGGAACACTCCAACACTCAGACATAATTTACAAACACAGTATTTGTGTTTAGAGAGTGCACCAGATCAGAGGCAGTAGGGATGACAATGCGTTATATTGATAGCTGCGTGAATTGTACCATATTGCTAGGATATGCAGATAATTAGTAGTATTGGATAGAAAACACTCTGAAGTTTCTAAAACTGTTAAAATAATGTCTGTGAGTATAGCAGAACAAAACTGGCAAAAACCAGAGGAAAATCCATCCGGAAAAATGTGATGTCACACTTTTTCCATTGGCATGCTATTCAAAGCAGGGGGATCCAGCTCCCAAATTACAGTTCCTATGGCTTCCACTAGATGTCAACAGTCTTAAGACAAGGTTTCAAAGTCAAAGTCACCATTATTAGTCAGTTGTACAACCAAATGCCTTCAACTGAAATGTGTCTTCCACATTTAACCCAACCCCTCTGAATCAGAGAGGTGCGGGGGGCTGCCTTAATCGACATCCTCAACTTCCGGCACCCAGGGAACAGTGGGTTAACGGTGGGTAGAACGACAGATTTTTACCTTGTCAGCTCAGAGATTCAAACTTGCAACCCTCCAGTTACAAGTCCAACGCTCTAACCACTAGGCTAGCTGTTTTTGTCAGTGGACTCAGGAATTGCCTATACTGTTTAGCGCACGTGACAGAGAGAGTGCACTTCGTTTTTTTCCTTTTCTATCGACCAGGATATTATCCGTGTGAAATATTATCGTTTATATACATATTAGGGTACCTTAGGATCGATTAGAAACGTTTTTTGAGTTGTTTGGACAAAGTTTATAGGTAATTTAATTGCGTTTTCTATGTCTTGTATTTTGAACGAGTGGAACTGTGGACTACTGAACAAAACGCGCCAACCAAACAGAGCTTTATGGATATAAAGAGGGACTTTATAGAACAAAATGACCATTTATTGTGTTGCTGGGACCCTTTGGATTGCCATCAGAGGGATATCTTCAAAGGTAAGCAATTTATTTTATCGCTATTTTAGAGTTTGGTGCTGGAGATTATGAATATGAGGTTGAAAAGTGGCAGAATTGCCCTTTAAGTTGGCAACTTAACAAGCTTAGATAAACAACAGCACCTTATTTTGATGCACTGGTTTATGCTGATTTTCTTAGGCCTAGGTATTCCAGGCACATAATAGTGCTATGTGCATGATTTTATTACCAAGGATAATGAGATAAGGCTAAAGCATAGGGCTGTTTGTTCTCAGCTGAACCAACTGAGGTCAGCAAATCAAATATATAATACAATTAGATCTTGAACAGTGCATTTTCCCTTCACATACAGTATTATGACTAGAAACAGAAACCTGGACAGTTATCCGGAACCTGGCCCTGCAATGGTTGATAAATGAAGGACTCATGCCTCTTCTGTTGCAACTTCAAACCTGTAATGCTTTGTTTGTGGTACAGTAGACAGACCTCTTCACATCTCTAAATAGATCAGGGCCTTAGCATACAGTGCACTTCAGTGCCTGCTTGCCAGAATACTTGCTAGGCTACATTGTCTACTTTTTAAAATATCCTGTTTACATCTTGTGTCCATCCACCCACAGCTCCAGCAGAACACCTAGGTCTGTCTATGACGTGGCGGAAGGAGCAGCAGGCAGCAGAGAGGAAACCGCAATAGAGGCTGGAGCAACAGCAGCAGAGAGGAAACAGAAGCAGAGAGGAAGCAGCAGGTGAGGCCACCACGACCAGGGCTGTCTCTCTCTCTCTCTCTCTCTCTCTCTCTCTCTCTCTCTCTCTCTCTCTCTCTCTCTCTCTCTCTCTCTCTCTCTCTCTCTCTGTCCACGTCCTTTCCCCTCCTCTCCTATTCTCTCCTTTCACATTCTCTCTCACCCCCTCTCCCTTTCCTCTCCCATCCCTCCATCCTCCAGTCTGTTCACATGGGCACTGGCCAGGGAGTGCCAACCTGGCCTTTGGTGCCCATTGGTTGTGCCTGGTTTCCACTGCCAAGTTGGATGTTGATAAATGCTCAAGCCATTGCCATGGTTTGGCTTGTATCAGTGTGAATATTTTTATTTTTTTCTTCACATTTTCCTTTTTTGGCATTAGTTATTCGTGTTTAGTGCTATTTGCAAGTTGCTTTCAATTTGTGTTTGTCCTTTGTGACTAAAATTTTGACACATTTGCATTGCTGCTTATCAAATACATTTTAAACACACAGGCACTTTATTTCTCTGCCTTTCTCTCATCTACCCACACTCAATGGAATGAAACTGTACATCTACGCTGTTGGGAGTTTGGATTTGATTTGTGCCCCTTTTACCCCCTTGCAGATCCTCGATGAGCAATCCACAAAGGACATAGAGCAGCTGCAAGAGAGAAACACCAAATTACAACACAACACACACACACACAGAACAGAACGCCCTGAGTATGGAGCTGCTAAGCTGTCCCTCGACAATCAGCACAAAGGGCATCCAACCTGAAGATAAGGCGGCCTACTCACTGAAAACACACCCAGGAGAGTATGTGTGTGTGTGTGTGGTGTGTACGTGAGTATGTGGATCTTTGCTCCTGTGTGTGAGTATGTGCCCCTGTGTGTGTGTGTGTGTGTGTGTGTGTGTGTGTGTGTGTATATGTGTGTACGGTCCTATGTGTGTGTGTTTCTCATCTGTGTGTGTGTGTGTGTCTGGAGAAGACTTCACAGATGAAAGCCCCATCCACAGAGAGATGCCTCTCAAAGTGTTGCCTACTGCGGATCAAAACAACATGGCAGCAGGACCTTACATAATAAGAGTTCTGTGAACCCAAGGTTGTTTTTTAGGTTGCTTTCTACACACCCTATATTTGCTCCAAATGGTACCCTATTCCCTTTCTAGTGTGCTACTTTTAACCAGGGCCCATAAGGGTGACCATAGGGCTCTGGCCAAAAGTAGTGTACTTTATACAATTCAAAAACTGTTTTTATTTTGGGAAAGTGGGAATTGAAAGATATTTGACTTATTCTGAAGGCTTCAAGGACATCTAATGTAATTCACTTCCTTGTGCACTTGTGCATAACCTAGCCTCCTCTCGCCTTAGGCAACTCTGTTTATGAAGATGTGTGATGGAATTTCAGTTTGATTACAGTTTTTTTCCAATCATTTTTGGCATATTTTTCAGATATAAGTGTTATATTTTCAAATCTTTAAGTACAAAACTCTAAGCTGATACCCCATGTTATTTTCCGGACATTTGATTGTGCATTCATTGGTGTTTCACACATCTTTCACACCTGAGTCATTCATGCAAAATCGAAGTATTTTGTGAAATACCATGAGAACATTTTGTTTAGTCACCAATACATCAGCTTGTCACACCGATGGATCTCGATTCCCTCATCGCCTTGACCATCAGGATCGATGGGCGACTACGGGAATGACGGAGGGAGAGGAGATTAGATTTCACTCGCCCGTCCAAGGATTCCACCTCGCCTCCGAAGCATCCCGGAAGTCCCCAACGGCCCCGTTGCAGAGAGAACCTGAGGCGACCCGAGGTTCCCCCGAGAGTCGCCGAAGACGGCCGAGTCACCGTTTGCCGAGCTTGTGCAACTAGGCAGGGATGGGCAGAACGGCTATACAGGCTCAACACTAAGAGTTGCCTGTATTGTGAGCGTGTTGAGAGAAATGTGTCTTGCAGTTTATACAGTACATACGTAAGATAAATACTCAGAAACAGGGGTATTATCAAGCAGTTGGCTACTGTAAAAACGTAGCACGTGTTAGATTCCGTTTCTGCCCCATGGATCACCTTTTCTACCTGACTTGTCAACTGATACAATATTACCTGTCTCTGCTTGAAATTCATCAGTTTACAGTGAAATTCAGATAATGAGTGGAATATTTTGTTTTTCAAACTGGGTTGTTTGAGCCCTGAAAGCTGATTGGCTGACAGCCGTGGTATATCAGACCGTGTATGACAAAACATGTATTTTTACTGCTCTAATTACGTTGGTAACCAGTTTATAGGCACATCGGGGGTTTGTGGTATTTGGCCAATGTACCACGGCTAAGGGCTGTGTCTAGGCACTCCGCGTTGTGTCGTGCGTAAAGAACAGCCCTTAGCCGTGGTATATTGGCTGTATACGACACCTCATTGGGCCTTATTGTTTAAACATACAACGCAGGTATTTCAGCAGTGCATTATACACTACACTATAATCCCAAATGCTAGCACATAGAGTGACTCTTTCCACTTTGTCCTATTGAAGCACACTGCCTGATGGAGAATGATGTAGTATTTACAGCCCCATCCATATATATGATTTGGTTTCACTTTACAACATCAATTGTCAAATTGATACATTTATGAGGTCAAAATATAGAAATGTAATCTTCAGCAGTTATCAAACTATACGTAACAGTAACTAGGCAGGCAATACATCATTTTGGTTCAGTAGTTCACTTTTGAGCAGTTTGATTTGTATTTGTATTTATTATGGATCCCCACTTCCTGGGGTCCAGCAAAATTAAGGCAGTTTATACAATTTTAAAACATTACAATACATTCACAGATTTTACAACACACTGTGTGCCCTCAGGCCCCTACTCCACCACTACCACATATCTACAGTAGTAAATCCATGAGTATGTATAGTGCGTATGTTATCGTGTGTGTGTGTGTGTGTGTGTGTGTGTGTGTGTGTGTGTGTATGCATGTGTCTGTGCCAATGTTTGTGTTGCTTCACAGTCCCCGCTGTTCCATAAGGTGTTTTTTTTATCTGTAGTGATCCACTTTCAGCCAGGAGAGATTGACATGCATATTATTAATATTAGCACTCTGTGTACATCCAAGGGCTAGCAGTGCTGCCCTGTTCTGAGCCAATTGCAATTTTCCTAAGTCCTTTTTGTGGCACCTGACCACACGACTGAACAACTCTTTGTTGAGTGTTGCAGTCATTTCAGTCGCTGTAGTAGTTGACGTGTATAGTGTTGAGTATAGTGTTGAGTTATCTGCATACATAGAAACTTTACTCAAAGTCAGTGGCATGTCATTTAAAATTTGAAAAAAAACAAGGGGCCTAAACAGCTACCCTGGGGAATTCCTGATTCTAATTGGATTATATTTGATAGGCTTCCATTAAAGAACACCCTCTGTGTTCTGTTAGACAATTAACTCTTTATCCACATTATAGAAGGGGGTGTAAAGCCATAACACATACGTTTTTCCAGCAACAGACTATTAATCGATAATGTCAAAAGCTGCACTGAAGTCTAACAAGACAGGCCCCACAATTATTTTATCATCAATTTCTCTCAGCCAATCATCAGTCATTTGTATAAGTGCTGTGCTTGTTGAGTGTCCTTCCCTATAAGCATGCTCAAATTCTATTGTCAATTTGTTTACTGTAAAATAGCATTGTATCTGGTAAACACCATTTTTTCCATAAGTTTACTAATGGTTGGTAACAAGCTGATTGGTCGGCTATTTGAGCCAGTAAAGGGCGCTTTACTTTTCTTGGGTAGCGGAATGACTTTAGCTTCCCTCCAGGCCTGAGGGAACACGCTCTCTAGTAGGCTTAAATTGAAGATGTGGCAAACAGGAGTGGCAATATAATCTGCTATTGTCCTCAGTAATTTTCCATCTACATTGTCAGACCCCGGTGGCTTGTCATTGGTGATAGACAATAATAATGTTTCACCTCTTCCACACTGACTTTACGGAATTCAAAAGTAAAATTCTTGTCTTTCATAATTTGGTCTGATATACTTGTTGTGTAGTGTCAGTGTTTGTTGCTGGCATGGCATCCCTAAGTTTGCTTATCTTGACAATGAAAAAGTAATTAAAGTAATTTGCAATATCAGTGGGCTTTGTGATGAATGAGCTATCTGATTCAATGAATGAAGGAACCGAGTTGGCTTTTTCCCCCAACATTTCATTTAAGGTGCCCCAAAGCTTTTTACTATCATTCTTTCTATAATGTATCTTTGATTCATAGTGTTGCTTATTTTCATTTGTATTTAGTTTAGTCACATTCATAATTTGCAGTAGGTTTGCCAATCAGTTGGGCTGCCAGACTTAATTGCCATACCTTTTGCCTCATCCCTCTCAACCATACAATCTTTTAATTCCTCATCAATCCAAGGGGATTTAACAGTTTTTACAGTAATTTTCTTAATGGGTGCATGCTTATTAGTAACTGGAATAAGTAGTTTCATAAATGCGTCAAGTGCAGCGTCTGGTTGCTCCTCATTACACACCACAGACTAGCAAATATTCTTTACATCATCAACATATGAATCACTACAAAACTTCTTGTATGACCTCTTATACACTATATTAGGCCCAGCCATTGGAACTTTGGTTTTCCTAGATATGGCTATTACAGTGCCTTGTGAAAGTATTCACCCCCCTTGGCATTTTTACTATTTTGTTGCCTTACAACCTGGAATTAAAATAGATTTGTATAATTTGATTTACACAACATGCCTACCACTTTGAAGAGGTAAAATATTATTTGACACTAAGCATACTGTTAAAGCAACACTCGAGTGGTTTAAGGGGAAACATTTAAATGTCTTGAAATGGCCTAGTCAAAGCCCATACCTCAATCCAATTGAGAATATGTGGTATGACTTAAAGATTGCTGTACACCAGCAGGAACCCATCCAACTTGAAGGAGCTGGAGCAGTTTTACCTTGAAGAATGGGCAAAAATCCCAGTGGCTAGATGTGCCAAGCTTATAGAGACATATCCCAAGAGACTTGCAGCTGTAATTGCTGCAAAAGGTGGCTCAACAAAGTATTGATTTTGGGGGGGTGAATAGTTATGCACGCTCAAGTTTTCTGTTTTTGTTTGTTTCACAAAAAACAAAAGCAACAAAATATAAAAAATGCCAAGGGGGGTGAATACTTTCGCAAGGCACTGTAGACGTATATCTGTCTGTCCTACTGAACTAGACATGTCTATCTGTCTGTCCTACTGAAGTAGACATGTCTATCTGTCTATTCTTTGACATGTCCATAAAGATAGAGCCTACATTTGGACGTCAGTCTAGAGACTGTGATTTTGGTCTTAAATGTACAGTATCCTTCTTGATGTGATATTGAATCAACTTGTGATTTATCATAGGAATGGGATGCACATATTAACAAAAGTCACAAGGGGGCACTGGCTAGACACAATTCATCACATCACTGAAGCACTTTTACTCTCCTTCCATCAGGCTTAGGGTTGCAAAGCTACCGGTAGTTTATCAAAGTTACCGGTAACTTTGGTAATAAAAAAAAAAAATGTATTCATACATAGTACTCATTTTTTATATCTGATATTGTCCATGAGTTTCTAATGGATATACCCTTTGGTTCAAGAGACAATTAATGAAAAAAGCATTGAATCAACAATGGCATTATTTTCAATGAACTCTGCAAGTCTTCCCATTTTTCCATACACTTCTTTAATAGAAAATAATTTGATTTAATTATTTCATATTTTTGAAATAGATTAGGTCACACAGAGGGCCAGAGATAATTACATACACCTGCACAAATCAGAAGTACCCAAAAGGGCCACTAGTCGTCTTGTGATAGATTACATAAAATACTTGAAAGATACCAAAATGATGGTAGTTTACTGGTAAACTTTGAAAGTTTCCAGTTAAATACCCTCCCTTTGCCAGCGTCATCAGGCTACAGAGATGCAGCCACTTGAAATGAAACATACATAATCTCGAAGCATAACATTATCCATGCCATGAACATTCTCTTCTTGTGTTTAAAATGAGACATATACGACTAAGTGAAAACTATATCAGTAGTACAGCAGCATAGCATTCTCACATGGCACGCCGTTGTCATGTTGACGCCACGAGATGCATCCTGATTTCAGATAAATAGTTTTCCTCATGCTTGAAGGATCATTGTCATTTTCGCTGAAGTGGATATGTGATTTCTCTGGCAGAGAGAGAGATGGAGAGAAAGACAAGGGAGAGGAGGGACAAGGGGACAGAGAGGGAGAGAGATTGGGGAACAAGAGGAGGGAGGGAGAGACAGGAGAGAGAGAGAGATAAGGGAGGGATGTAGGGACAGAATAGTTTGTCCAAACCACTGTAAAACACTTGTCTTCCTCTAGCAAATCTTCTTGAGAATGGAAAGGTCTCTCCTTAAGTTGAGACAAAGAAAATTGAACAGGAGCCCTAATGCCAGCAACACAATTAATACCTCTTATTTGCTCTCACTTTTTCTTTCTCTCTCTGACTCTCTTTCCCTCTAATGATTTCTCCCTTGCTCTCTCTTGCCCTCCTTTCTCTTCCTCTCTCCTCCCCCCCTCCTCTCTCCTTCTTCATCCTCTTCCCCGGTCTCTCTCCCTCTCCCTCTCTCTCTCTCCCTCCCTCCCTACCCTCTTTCCCCCCGTCCCTAGAGGAAAGAGAAAGAGGTGAATTGGATGTGTCAGGAGATTGCCTAGCCAAGGAAGATGAGAGAAGCCACCCAGATGTAGTTACACAGACAGACAGGCAGGCAGGAAGGCAAACAGACAGACAGAAGGGGATTCGGAGCTGGAAGAGGAACCGAGCAGCAAAGGGACATTTTAAAAACGAAGTATCTGGCCTGGAGAGGCAAGGACACACACGCACGCACGCACGCACACACACACACACACACACACACACACACACACACACACACACACACACACACACACACACACACACACACACACACACACACACACACACACACACACACACAGACTTGGTTGGGTTGACAGTTAAACGTCTCCTCTGTCTGTTTGTTTCACTCTGTCCGGTCAGAAGCCCTCCTTTTGACAGTGAGACACCCTTCTGACATCTTCTTTCAGCGACTGAAAACATTTGTGATTGATTTCGTTGGTAGTTGAGTGTTGGTGTGCATGTTTGAGGGCCCTTCTAAGAACAAAGTACAGAATTTCTCTCTGTCTCACTGGAAAAAGAAAAACAGAAACATCAATCAGTCAATACTGCTTACTTATAAAGCCCTTTTTACATCAGCAGTTGTCACAAAGTACTTTCACAGTAACCCAAAACATGGCATCTGACATGAGACTAACCACAAATAATTCCGTGATGGTGACTCATTACTGACCTGATGATCGCTAGTGATCATGATGTAAGGAAGAGATGACCATGTGATTAATCAGGTTGGACCGTTGGGGTCCCAACACTAAGTCATGTGTGGTGGCTGGCTTGTTGGACATGTGATGGATGGTGTTTTAAAAAGCTGGTGTCACATTAATCATTTACCTTCGGAGTGATGGATTGAAAAGGAACTGACAGAGGGGTGGGAGATCTCAGTCACCACACAGGGACCACAGGATGGGGGAACATGGAATGTGCATTTGCTATGACAACACCAGAGGCGGCTGGTGGGAGGAGCTATGGCAGGACGGGCTCATTGTAATGCCTGGAATGGAATGAATGGAACGGTATCAAACACATCAAACGTATGGAAACCACATGTTTGACTCTGTTCCATGTGTTATTACACTCCAGCAATTAGAACGAGCCTGTCCTCCTATAACTCCTCCCACCAGCCTCCTCTGGACAAAACTGATGCTCATGCTTTCTGACACTGTATGCACTTAGCAATGCTCAGTACTTTCCCCTTTTCTCTCTATCCTACTTTTCTATTTATCTCTATGTGTCTGTACGCCTCTCTTCCTGTATCTATTTAATTCTGTCTTTCTCGCTTTCTTTCTCTTTCTATCTCTCTCGGTCTCCCCTTTTCTCTCCTCTCTCTTCATATTCCTTTTCTTCTTATTTTTCTCTCCCTCTCTCTCTCATCCGTTTGACAAGACAGAAAAAGAACAGTCTTCTCACTTTGTATGGGTTTGATGCTCTGCTGCAAAGTGGTTGACAACTGCACGCTACGCCTCACATTTCAAACAGATAAAAAAGTAGCAATTATCAAAATAGCCCTACTGGCTTTGAATATGAACATGAAATGTGTGTTTTTACCATAAATGCATTTACCCAAAAGGTAGACAGAGATTGACACGAAAGCCATTGACAAACTGATCAGTGGAAAGAGACAAAATGGGTCATGCTCATTGGGGCACAACGTAACAAAATGTTATTGCAGTGGTTCCCAACCTTTTTCGCTTACTCTACCACCTACTGAATTTAGCTCTGCCCGGAGTACCCCTGAAGTACACCCTCATGTGCATTTTACCAGTAGGCCTATGGTCTCATGAGTCTTCTCAAGTACCCTCTGTGGATAGGCCAATTAACCCCATAAATCACAATCTAATTGGACAAGTTCACATAGTACCCCCTCTGTTTTGGACCCTATTTCCACCATTTCGTGCATACCGAACACAACCATGAACAATGCATGAACTGTAGAGAACTGGTGGAGGAGTGTGTGAACAATGTCACACCTTTTCGCCTGTTCCTGTCAGATCTGAGATGAAGTGCTCTCGTATCAAAAAGGTTGGTGGCTTCCCGCACCGCTCCATGACACATCTATTACATACTAGCGAGATGTTCCTGGCGTGTTATAACACACCTGCCGTGTCTCGTGTCAGATCTGATATGGTATCGCACACACACAGTCTCATAAATGTTAAATGCAACTCAGACAGTACTTCTAAAGCCTCATACATGAACATGTACCATGGCCTTCACTTAGTAATATGACCTATTTTGTGTTGTTAATTTTTTTTATTCACAAACCTGTACTTTGATTTTGAATATAACGCTAGCATACTTGTGAATGCCTATTCAAGCCTTCTACCCTCTATAATTCTAATAATATTAACTATAATTGCCTTTTCATTGGTTAATATGAGGAGAGGATAGGAGAGTATTCTGACTGATGAGGATCTCCTGAATATTGCATTGTTATTGTTTATGAGGAAATTAGGAGAGTATTCATTTTTAATATGATGAGGCTACGCTGCGCTACACACTCTCATGCTAAGAGCGAGACAGAGGCCCCTTCTGAACAGATTTGTCATGGAAAGACAGGGAAGAGATTTGAGGGAGAGGAAGATACAGTGGGGCAAAAAAGTATTTAGTCAGCCACCAATTGTGCAAGTTCTCCAACTTAAAAAGATGAGAGAGGCCTGTAATTTTCATCATAGGTACACTTCAACTATGACAGACGAAATGAGAAAAAGAAATCCAGAAAATCACATTGTAGGATTTTTTATTTATTTATTTGCAAATTATGGTGGAAAATAAGTATTTGGTCAATAACAAAAGTTTATCTCAATACTTTGTTATATACCCTTTGTTGGCAATGACAGAGGTCAAACGTTTTCTGTAAGTCTTCACAAGGTTTTCACACACTGTTGCTGGTATTCTGGCCCATTCCTCCATGCAGATCTCCTCTAGAGCAGTGATGTTTTGGGGCTGTCGCTGGGCAACACGGACTTTCAACTCCTCCAAAGATTTTCTATGGGGTTGAGATCTGGAGACTGGCTAGGCCACTCCAGGACCTTGAAATGCTTCTTACGAAGCCACTCCTTCGTTGCCAGGCGGTGTGTTTGGGATCATTGTCATGCTGAAAGACCCAGCCACGTTTCATCTTCAATGCCCTTGCTGATGGAAGGAGGTTTTCACTCAAAATCTCACGATACATGGCCCCATTCATTCTTTCCTTTACACGGATCAGTCATCCTGGTCCCTTTGCAGAAAAACAGCCCCAAAGCATGATGTTTCCACCCCCATGCTTCACAGTAGGTATGGTGTTCTTTGGATGCAACTCAGCATTCTTTGTCCTCCAAACACGACGAGTTGAGTTTTTACCAAAAAGTTCTATTTTGGTTTCATCTGACCATATGACATTCTCCCAATCCTCATCTGGATCATCCAAATGCTCTCTAGCAAACTTCAGACGGGCCTGAACATGTACTGGCTTAAGCAGGGGACACGTCTGGCACTGCAGGATTTGAGTCCCTGGCGGCGTAGTGTGTTACTGATGGTAGGCTTTGTTACTTTGGTCCCAGCTCTCTGCAGGTCATTCACTAGGTCCCCCCGTGTGGTTCTGGGATTTTTGCTCACCGTTCTTGTGATCATTTTGACCCCACAGGGTGAGATCTTGCGTAGAGCCCCAGATCGAGGAAGATTATCAGTGGTCTTGTATGTCTTCCATTTCCTAATAATTGCTCCCACAGTTGATTTCTTCAAACCAAGCTGCTTACCTATTGCAGATTCAGTCTTCCCAACCTGGTGCAGGTCTACAATTTTGTTTCTGGTGTCCTTTGACAGCTCTTTGGTCTTGACCATAGTGGAGTTTGGAGTGTGACTGTTTGAGGTTGTGGACAAGTGTCTTTTATACTGATAACAAGTTCAAACAGGTGCCATTAATACAGGTAACGAGTGGAGGACAGAGGAGCCTCTTAAAGAAGAAGTTACAGGTCTGTGAGAGCCAGAAATCTTGCTTGTTTGTATGTGACCAAATACTTATTTTCCACCATAATTTGCAAATAAATTCATAAAAAATCCTACAATGTGATTTTCTGGATTTTTTTTTCCTCATTTTGTCTGTCATAGTTGAAGTGTACCTCTGATGAAAATTACAGGCCTCTCTCATCTTTTTAAGTGAGAGAACTTGCACAATTGGTAGCTGACTAAATACTTTTTTGCCCCACTGTATTTCATAAAGGTTAAAAAAATATATAGATTTGAGGGGAAAGAATGACATAAGTGGGAGAATGTATTTCATTACATCATTGTAGTTTAAAGTAGGATACATATCAAATCAAAACACATTTTATTGGTCGCATACACATATTTAGCAGATGTTATTGCGGGTGTAGCGAAATGCTTGTGTTCCTTGCTCCGACAGTGCAGTAGAATCTAACAATTCACAACAATACACACACACATCTAAAAGTAAAAGAATGATATTAAGAAATGTATAAATATTTGGCCAAGAAATACACATATGAAATGAGTAAAACAGTATGTAAACATTATTGAAGTGACTAGTGTTCCATTTAAAGTGACCAGTGATTTCTTTGTACTTGTTTCTCCTTTTCATAGCCTACTGCTCCATGACATCAACTATTGACAATGCTTTCCTGTTTTGTTGTTTGCAGGTCTTGCTTACTTTAATTAGACTTTCTCGATGGGAACAATGTGCACAACACCAAACCCTCTCATCTGCTCATAATCCATTAGGCAAACATCTGTATTTGGGTACAGCTGTTTGCAGTGATGCTCCACAAGCTTCTCCAAGAAGAACCAGGACTAGAAGATCATGAACTACTGTGACAAGACCCAGAAGCAGTGCCCAGATCATACCAACTGGAGAAGGAGTGTGACCTCAACAAGGCCAGTCACCTTACGTGCACGGCGGGTCAGGGTGGGCAAAGTTAACATTAGGGTGGGCGGAGGAAATAGGGATTTAGCCTCAGCTACATAATTGTGTTATTTACATACCATTACATGCAGGAATGTACAGTACCATATCTTGACACATGAACACTGTTGACATTGTACTGTAGTTTATCATTTATGACTACAACACAGGGAGGAGAAACCAGGGGTGTGTTGTAGCTACAGAATTAACATACCATGACACATGTTGCAACGTGCAGTGCATAACATGCAACATACAGTTCTATATGTAACTTCTTTACATTGGTTGATGAGACGGAAAGAATGTGAGGGAGCTCAATTTAGTCATGTATAATTTACAGTGGTGTAAAGTACTTAAGTAAAACTTAAAACGTACTTGAAAGTATTTTTTTTTACTTTTACCCCTTTTTCGTGATATCCTAATGGTAGTTACAGTCTTGTCCCATCGCTGCAACTCCACTACAGACTCGGTAAAGGCGAAGGTCGAGAGCCCTGCGTCCTCCGAAACATGACCCTGCCAAGCCACGCTATTTATGACTACTTTTACTTTTACTCCACTACATTCCTGAAGGAAATAATGTACTTTTTACTCCATACATTTTCCCTGACACCCAAAAGTACTTGTTACGTTACGAATGCTTAGCAGGACAGGAAAATGCTCAAATTCACGCACTTATCAAGAGAACATCAATGGTCATCCCTACTGCCTCTAATCTGGCGGACTCACTAAAAACAAATGCTTCATTTGCAAATTATGTCTGAGTGTTGGAACGTGCCCCTGGCTATCCGTAAATAAAAAAATAAGAAAACCATGCCGCCTGTTTTGCCTAATATAAGGAATGTGAAATTATTTATACTTTTACTTTTGACACTTAAGTATATTTTAGTAATGACATTTACTTTTGATACTTCAGCATATTTAAAACAAATTACTTTTAGACTTCTACTCAAGTACATTTTACTGGGCGACTTTCCCTTTTACTTGAGTGCTGTTCTATTAAGGTATCTTGGGTACTTTTTCCACCACTGATAATTTATGACTACAAAATGTCAGTATTGTGTCTGGGTTGAGGTTTAACATAGACTGTTATTCTGTCTAGTAATATCCCTGTCACATTTGCATAATGTTTCTATCTAATTGATTCATGGAACCTCTAAAACGTATGATAATGGCAAAGAATACAATGGTAGCGATAGAAAGAGAGCAGAAAATAATAGCAGAAGATTGCAAGTCAAATCAGAAGGCGTTTGGTGTACACAGTTTATTCATGTATGTAAACCAGTGTCACTGAGAGTAAAAATCCTAACCTTTGAGGACCCTATCGCATAGAAATCCAGGTAGAGTGCTTACATCTTATGTAGGGATTTCATTCAGTGTTGCTGTTATGATGCTTCAAGATTACCAGGTGTCATACTGTACCGAGAGTAAACCCAGCAAACCAAAATTGGTCCAGTTGTGCTGATGATTATACAGTGTTTGTATAAAACATTCGCCTGAACACATTTTGTTCCCGGAACACGTTTTGTCTGTTCTTTAAACGTTCCCAGCATAGGGACATCACAAGAGATGTTCCCACGTTTTGTTGCAGCACTATGTTCTAAAAACATTACTGGGACATTGTGTTATTACATTACATGGAAACCTAATAAAAACCTTTGGGAATGTTCTGTGGTGGCTGTTACAGATGCTGTGCACAACATTTTAGTGAATGTTAGGAGACTCTTCCAAGAAAATGTCATATAAAAATATATATATGTGTTTTTGTTATCAAAAATATTATTTGAGTGGTTTTGTGATGTTATCTCCTAATGTTAGATAAAACCCAACCTAGAAACGTGTGCTATTTTTCATTCTTCCATACAGCTTAGTTGAAGTTGTATATTTTAGACTGAAGCTAGCTGCTTTCTGCATGTCCAACTTGATGTTTATTGCTGTCATTGTCATGCTGTGCAAGCTTCCATACTCTGCAGGCCTACTGTAGGTTTTAAACTGTTACTTCTGTCCAAGGCATGTAAAACTACCTATGAAACATTTCTGTAGACGTTTAAAACTGTCACAATCCCATTTTGGTTGTTAAAGCTACAGGTCGCCCGAAGGTGATGAATAATATATTCTTCGACTTCCATTATGAAACCATACAAAAAACGCTGTATACGTTTTTTTATTTATTTTTTTTATTTTATTTCACCTTTATTTAACCAGGTAGGCAAGTTGAGAACAAGTTCTCATTTACAACTGCGACCTGGCCAAGATAAAGCAAAGCAGTTCGACACATACAACAACACAGAGTTACACATGGAGTAAAACAAATGTACAGTCAATAATACAGTAGAAAAACAAATCTATATACAATGTGTGCAAATGAGGTAAGATAAGGAAGGTAAGGCAATAAATAGGCCATTGTGGCAAAGTAATTACAATATAGCATTTAAACACTGGAATGGTAGATGTATACAAAGTAATGTTAAAGCAATGTTTCCCTGGAATGGTTTTCCCAATGTGTCTATAACAATGACAACCTTAAATACTGAATGAACATTACCCTTTTGTTTAAAAATAGTTAAAAACAGGTTTTAGAGATTTTAAAAACATACCAGAGCAGTATATTATTTCTTAAATCCCATTTGGCTCTAGAAGGTCAATTTGTTGCAGTTTCAGTTCTGGCTTTTCCAGAGTTTATAGTCCGTGACCTGGACCCGTTTTCATAAATCGGCTCAGAGTAGTGCTGATATAGGATCTAGGATCATATTAATGTCAATTATGATTTAAAAGGCTAATCCGATCCTAGATCAACACTCCTACTCTGAGGCAATATGTGAATATGGGTCCTTAGCTTATAGCCAGTGACCTGAGAATTACTGGAATAATTTAGATTTGGAGCATAGAACTAGGAATTAGAATAATAGAATGGAGTGAACCTTGTTATTATGGTCAAAAGGTCAGCCATGTTAGTCAGGGAGTTGGTCAACCATGGTGTGCCAGTGCTCTGATCAGATAAAACAATGAATGTGAAGAATTGATCTGCACTGTATGTGTGTTAACGAGCTAGCCAGTTTTAGAGGAATGATTCCATAAATTAACTGCCAATATGCCAACATTCCATTCAAACAATGCAGTCAATCCACAGCCAGACATTGGCTGAAATCAGTTGAGGAAAGGACTTAGACAAGTTGTAAATGCAACAAGTACTGATATTGCATCATATAAAAGCTCTCACAGCTTTCCAAGAAAACAAAATCTGAGACGTTTATGGTCTGTTTACATGCAATTTTTAAGCTATTTATACAGAAAATTGGTATAAAACCCGTATTCAACTGTGTTTATAATTATCTTTAGGTTGACTATAATTCCATTACACAATTTCTGATACGTCACATGCCTTACTTTTTTTTTCCCTGAACAAGTAAAAGCAGGAAATGCATCACCTATGCCTCTACTGTCATTCATTTCAATTAGACTGGTTTTGGATTTTCTCCCTGACCAAGATGGCTGCCATTTTAGTCCCATTAAAGAACTTGATAGTTTATGACCGAGCCCCTCTAGTAATTCTCTATGATTTGGAGCCTCCTCTAGTGCCACTGCAGCTAAACGGCGATAATTGTTCAATATGGAAGATCAATTGCTTTTGAATGAAAATAATATATGATAATAACCATTATTCAATTTGGTCGTAGTATGGCTGTTTGCCTGAGCTGTGCCATGCCCCCAGAAAATATTAAACATAGATTTTTCATCTCAACTCCTCAGTATCCTATCCACAGTGGTAGATCTATTTTAAAGAGTGTACACACAAAATCTAGGGCCACTCAAACCTCATTAAACACACAGTGACACACGCACGCACACACACACACACACAAATACACACACACACACACACACACACACACACACACACACACACACACACACACACACACACACACACACACACACACACACACACACACACACACACACACACACACACACACACACACACACACACACACACACACCATGCAACTGATGACTCAATGCTGCACTAGGACATATCAAAATAATGTTTCTTAATCAATCATGTTACATTACTCGAATATTGCAGAGAACACCACACATCAAAGAGAGTCCCAGTCTCACAGTCTGTGTCAGTATTTCCTCATCTGTCAGGGAACTGAACCAAGCCCGTCTTTTCACCTCTGAGATTAGATTAAAAGATCCAAGCAGGGGGAGAAATATAATATAATCAGAAGTGTAATTTGATTTGGAAAGGATTGATAATGTAATTTTACATTTCTTATCTCAAGGCTGAGAATTCGCTGGATAGGGTGAGAGACTGACTACAGTACATGAATCCCAAGTTCCATCGACAATGTCTCAATGGTTGTGTCCCAAATGGCACCCTACTCCCCACAAAGTGCACTACTTTTAACTAGACGCCTATGGGACCTGTAAAAAGTAGTGCACTACATTTGGAATAGGGCGACATTTGGGACTCAGGCAATGAGATCTTATTGAAAAAGTCCTTGGTCATTAAACATGTTTTGGAGGAGATTTCCAGCACTTTTCAAAGGAATGAAGTTAAAAAGTTATTATGTTATTGTTACAGCTCTGCTAGGTATTGTGCTTCCTTTGTGTGTTTGTCAGAGTGTCAGAGTTTGGCAGAGAGGAAGAAAACGATTGAGATATTGAGTGCTTGTTAGTGTTTAACGTAGACAGCTATCAGCCTCTGGTTAACGCATCCAAAATGGTACCCTATTGCTTTATAAAGTGTCATTCCTATATAGGGCACCTTTGACTGCTCCCTCCCCCTCCCTCCCTCCCTCCCCCTCCCCCTCCCTCCCCCTCCCTCCCTCCCTCCCCCTTGTATCGGTCATTTGTAATAGTGCAATCAAGCTCATTCATTTAACAACTCATTTATTTGTTGTTTGTGTCTGTTCCATTGTTAGCCCCATTTATTCAAGTCCAACTTTGCCTGACAAGTCTGACTCTGCTGCCAATATTTGTGCAGTGCATCATAAACTAGTAAAAGAGAGGTTGCTTGAATAAACGTGTCAACGTCTGGAAATGTCATATTCTCTGGGAGGTTTCTGATTCAGCATCAAAGATTAATCCTCAACTTTTTATTTCATCATATTTTCATTTCCTGACTCAAGATACTTTGATCAAATTAAATAATAAAATCCAGCCCGTCTGCTCTCCCTGACACTGTGTGTCCTCATCTGACAAGCTGGTCAATCTTGTCACAGTCTTTGTAACTTTTTGATTGCATATGCACTTTTTTAATGAGAGGCCTTATATCCTCTCCCCTCTCTCTCTCTCTCTCTCTCTCTCTCTCTCTCTCTCTCTCTCTCTCTCTCTCTCTCTCTCTCTCTCTCTCTCTCTCTCTCTCTCTCTCTCTCTCTCTCTCTCTCTCTCTCTCTCTCTCTCTCTCTCTCTCTCTCTCTCTCTCTCTCACCATCTCTCGCTCTCTTTTCTCTCCCTACTTTCTCTCTCTCTCATACCTACTCTCTCCTTTTTCTCTCTTTCCCTCTCATTCTCTCATTCTTCTCTCTGTCTGTCTGGCTAGAGAGAGGAAGAAACAGATTGAGATATCGAGTGCTTGTTAGTATCTGTTTCTAACTTAGCTCTCAGCCTCTATTTAATGAATCCCCAAGTGTCTTATACCTCTTTACTTCATGCTTATTGGACAGAGACAGTGAAAGAGTGAGGAAGATTGGACAGAGACAGTGAAAGAGTGAGGAAGAGAGATGTTAGAAGGGTAGTAGATCGAACACATGCCAACACGCATGTGTTCTAAAGGCAGCGTCACTCACCCTCCCTCCCTCCCATAACGTTCTGATTTTTTTTTCTTTCTCATTCTCTCATTCCTCTCTCCTTTACTCTGACTGTCTGGTCTGTCCGGTCTGTCTATCTCTCTCGCCCCCTTCTCTGTCTCTCTCTCTCTCTGAATAAGATCACATAGATCAGAACCTAAGCATGAAGATGTAGGTGCGGAGTAAAGAGGCCCTGGCTGTGAAGGTAATCCTAAGCCAAATGCAGAAGGATGACAGTTAAAAAGCCTTTATTAAGTCCATGCTGTGTCTGATGCTGTGTCTGTTTGTGTGTGTGTGGCTGCGTGTGTGATGGGGGATGTTACACAGTATGCCGGTGGTCTGAACAGATGGATTTGTGGGGAGCACCGGAAGGTAGCTGCAGAGAGAGCAGTCCTGATGAGGGAGGGAGAGGTAGGGGGATTGGGATGTGGGGAGAGAGCTGGTAGTTAGAGGGGTAGTTAGTTTTGTTTTTAAATATCCTTTTGTCTACCCATCTGACAAAATGTCTCAAGGCTGTGTACAGTACATTGCCTCCCTTCCCACCTCCCTCCCACTGCCCCTTAGCAGACTACCCAGCATGCCTCAGGAGGAAGCCAGCGCCTCGTGTTCGCTCGGTACATGGCAAACCCTCGGATCCCAATGGTCCCTGATGGCTATCGCTCACCCTTTAACACTCTCCAACCAACTACTGTGTCTGCTGTCACTGATTAGTACAGAGCCTTCATGTGGGCGCCACGGGACACTGAGTCCAGTTATCTGAGGAGAAAGAGAGGGAGAGATAGAGAGGCAGAGAGAGAGGCAGAGAGAGAGAGAGAGAGAGAGAGAGAGAGAGAGAGAGAGAGAGAGATGGAAATGGAGAGAGAAAGGCAGTTGGAGGGAGCGATAGAGAGAGAGAGAGAGAGAGAGAGAGAGAGAGAGAGAGAGAGAGAGAGAGAGAGAGGACATAATGATGTCAGGGGAACCCAACCTAACCTCCAAGCCCCTCTCCCCTTTCCTACTTGCCTTAGAAGAACCCATCTCTCTCGCTCCCCAAAAATCTACTCCTTCCTTCCCTCCCCTCCACCGTCTGATTGCTGAATTAATGAGAGTGCAGGAGAGTGTGAAAAGTAGAAAAGATTACTAGCGGGCCAGGCGGAAAGATCCGGATCTTTCCTTCACTCTGATCACATATGGACATTTTGGATGACAAGTTGTGAAAAGCGTTGGTGGGAATAGGGGATAAAGTAGTAATTTATTTTGTCATAGACTTGGAGCAAGGCTATGGAATTGCAACTTTTGTACTCATCATGAACGTAAAGAGTCATCCAAAAGTGTACGCGTTGAATTGAGAAATTATATTTCTTAATGCTCGTCGTCTTCGTTTTTTTTTTACACATAATGCCATGCCCTATAGTCCGCTACCTCATCCAATAAATATCATAATTGTTATGGGATATGCCACTGTTCTGATATTGCTTTGATAATTGAATCATAAGTTACGCTGCAATCAAAAAAACATTAGCGGCAGCGATGCGGCTTCAAATGGTGCTTCCTTTATTTGAATCCTCAAAGCAATTCCCAATGAGAATGGGAGATACTCAGTCATGAAGGCCTGCTTCAGATCCTTACTCACAGTTCATTGCCTTTGAGTGTTAAGCAACGGTACATAATATAATTATGTATATTGGAGGAAATTAACTATTGTAATAGTTGAGAGTATAACGACATCGCATCATGACAATGCTGAAAATGGTTTTGCAAATCACGTTTACGAATCAGACTTCTTAATATTCTCTAACTTCTGCTCGAAGTATCGTCTTGGAAATTTTGTCAGTTAGAGATGGAGGGGGGAGAGAGAGAGAGAGAGAGAGAGAGAGAGAGAGAGGATGGGAGAGAACAGGAATATAAAAGATTGTTTCATGTTCGAGGGTCCTGGGGGATATGATGCAGACAACAGTAAATTACAGAGGAAGCTGTACAACAGCCTTAAATAAACCAGATATTTTCATACACTTTTTTATTTATTTCATTTTTTATTTTGTTCTTGTGTTAGTGGTTCAGTTTTCAAAGGCTCAGCTCGCCCAAAGTATCCATCTCTCCATTTCCCCGCCATCTTCAAGTCATCTTGTTTTTCAATCACTCTTCCTGTCATAACATCAATGTCATTAATTTCACTCACCTCTCTATGGCATGCAGACTTTTCTCTAGCTCTCTGACACGTTCCATACTCTCAGTTGAGTTTACTCTGTTAACTCACTCTCTCTCCCTCCCTGGCAAGACTCACCTGTAACTGTGGAGGGAAAGCCACTTAGCACAAATGTTCAATACCGACGACATTATACATGACTTCAGTGCATTCACTTTCTATGAAGTGGCTCTAATGGTAGATTTTCACCCACATGTTATTTAACAGCTTTCAGTAGATTGGAGTAATACACTATGCTAACTAAGAGGTCACTGGGATCTACGTCCCAAATGGCACCCTAATCCCTTTATAGGCCACTACATTTGACCAGATCCTATGGGCCCTAGTCAAAAGTAGTGCACCATAGGGAATAGGGTGCCATGTGGGATGCACTCTGTGTTTGGAAAGCCATTACAGCCATCTATTCACTTAATCTTAATAGCCTGATTGACGTTTACCTCTACGATATGCTGCAGTTTCTGCCGTGTAGACTATTCATCCATTTCTCAGTCTGTCTTTCTGTTGTTTCCGCCTGTCCTTTTCTGAGTGTCTGTAGCTGAGCCTGGTGTAGGTTAGGTGGACTTGGTTGGTTATAAAATGGGTTTTGGGGGGTGATGTAGGGAGAAGGTAGATGCTGAATGAAAGAAGAAGGCTTATCAACGAGAGTCGAGGTTTGAGCTCTGACTAGCTTTCTGCTTGGCTGAAAAAAAAACAAGTGTCATTCCAAGTCATTTCAGCAAGCCATGACACCCACTATCTCAGATTGTTCTGAAAACATTTCCGTTGTAAATCCTCTTTCTTGTGGTTTGAGGTGGAATGACCCAAGTAATAACTCACCAGAATCAACCGGTTTCAGATTGTAGCACAGACTGTATTCCTACCATCCATGACTTGAATCACATAGCTTACCATGTAGCAAATTCTGTTTCGTAAAAAAGTATGGAGAGACATGGACCTAGTAGAAATAGAGTTGGCAACGAGGCTTGTAACGTCCCCCTGTTCAGATTGCCTTAGAAGAACTGAGGTCTGAGCATTCGTATACTTTAGTTTAAGTTTACTCAGAAGTCCGCTGGCATTACATACTGTAGTTCACATGGCATATCCCTCCCACTGTCAGGCTACTGTAAAACATGCAACTGGAATCCCACAGGACGAATACACAGCCTGGATTATGGCATAATGTTTACTACATTACAACACTAACAAACAGATTCAAACAGTCGGATAGGGCAGAGTCAACTAGGACTACAACTGGGTACAAGGCCATGGAAACAAAACACACAAAACCAAGATACAAAAAAGATATACACTGCTCAAAAAAATAAAGGGAACACTAAAATAACACATCATAGATCTGAATGAATGAAATAATCGTATTAAATACTTTTTTCTTTACATAGTTGAATGTGCTGACAACAAAATCACACAAAAATTATCAATGGAAATCAAATTTATCAACCCATGGAGGTCTGGATTTGGAGTCACACTCAAAATTAAAGTGGAAAACCACACTACAGGCTGATCCAACTTTGATGTAATGTCCTTAAAACAAGTCAAAATGAGGCTCAGTAGTGTGTATGGCCTCCACGTGCCTGAATGACCTCCCTACAACGCCTGGGCATGCTCCTGATGAGGTGGCGGATGGTCCCCTGAGGGATCTCCTCCCAGACCTGGACTAAAGCATCCGCCAACTCCTGGACAGTCTGTGGTGCAACGTGGCGTTGGTGGATGGAGCGAGACATGATGTCCCAGATGTGCTCAATTGGATTCAGGTCTGGGGAACGGGCGGGCCAGTCCTTAGCATCAATGCCTTCCTCTTGCAGGAACTGCTGACACACTCCAGCCACATGAGGTCTAGCATTGTCTTGCATTAGGAGGAACCCAGGGCCAACCGCACCAGCATATGGTCTCACAAGGGGTCTGAGGATCTCATCTCGGTACCTAATGGCAGTCAGGCTACCTCTGGCGAGCACATGGAGGGCTGTGCGGCCCCCAAAGAAATGCCACCCCACACCATGACTGACCCACCGCCAAACCGGTCATGCTGGAGGATGTTGCAGGCAGCAGAACGTTCTCCACGGCGTCTCCAGACTCTGTCACGTCTGTCACGTGCTCAGTGTGAACCTGCTTTCATCTGTGAAGAGCACAGGGCTCCAGTGGCGAATTTGCCAATCTTGGTGTTCTCTGGCAAATGCCAAACGTCCTGCAAGGTGTTGGGCTGTAAGCACAACCCCCACCTGTGGACGTTGGGCCCTCATACCACCCTCATGGAGTCTGTTTCTGACCGTTTGAGCAGACACATGCACATTTGTGGCATGCTGGAGGTCATTTTGCAGGGCTCTGGCAGTGCTCCTCCTTGCACAAAGGCGGAGGTAGTGGTCCTGCTGCTGGGTTGTTGCCCTCCTACGGCCTCCTCCATGTCTCCTGATGTACTGGCCTGTCTCCTGGTAGCGCCTCCATGCTCTGGACACTACGCTGACAGACACAGCAAACCTTCTTGCCACAGCTCGCATTGATGTGCCATCCTGGATGAGCTGCACTACCTGAGCCACTTGTGTGGGTTGTAGACTCCGTCTCATGCTACCACTAGAGTGAAAGCACCGCCAGCATTCAAAAGTGACCAAAACATCAGCCAGGAAGCATAGGAACTGAGAAGTGGTCTGTGGTCTCCTTTATTGGGGGTGTCTTGCTAATTGCCTATAATTTCCACCTGTTGTCTATTCCATTTGCACAACAGCATGTGAAATTTATTGTCAATCAGTGTTGCTTCCTAAGTGGACAGTTTGATTTCACAGAAGTGTGATTGACTTGGAGTTACATTGTGTTGTTTAAGTGTTCCCTTTATTTTTTTGAGCAGTGTATGTATAAATAGGTAATAGTTGAAATGACTCAAGCAGGGGTAGGTGTTGAAGGATGTACCAAAAATGTTGTCTGTTGCACATGAAGCTTGCTGAAGGTAGCTAAGTAGCGGCTGAGTAACACACACCACCATCTAGTTAAAAGGACATCACACACTTGATATAAGTTCTTAGGTTAGGCAGTGCAAACAGCGAGAAGTCACACAAGGCTGCAATAGTTAGTTCAAAACAAATGTCAGCCTTCCCCTTTAAGAGCATACGTATCAACGTACAAACAATTATATAGGTTGCGCTTTACCGTGATGGGCTTCAAGCTGCCACATCACGATACAACCAATGACTATTTCTTACTTTAATATAGCTTACCAATGGTCATCAACGATACAATTAAAAACCAACCTTACCGCAACTGGCGTGGCAGCTTGGCGTCCAGCAGACACCTTTCACAATAGAAAACACTGAAGACTTGGACCTGTAAAAGGGGATGTCCACCCTGTAACACACTGTCTATGTTTAATGTATAACTAGGTCTCGTCTTTAAAAAGGTCACTCACATCCAGGCCAGAAATATGATTTACACCTCTTTAAACTTCCCAACAATTCATTTGTCAACCATGGCATGCTCTGTCAACTCCACCATATTGTATTTAAGTGATTGTCAGCATATTACAGGGATGACAGGAAGTCAATATTTCCTTCTGTAAATGGTGACAAATGCAGGTTCCTCTCTACTCCAACGCCCTGACGAAAAAAGCTCTCACATCATCCTTCGATCCCCCCATCCACATCCTTTCTAATTTCCAAGTGTGCTACTTTCATCCTGTCAAAACACGTCATCGTCAGCATCCGACAGTCATATATTTCAGAACACGCACACGTGCACACACACACACACAGTCTTGTCCAGCTAAACTTGTGGGGACACACAATTCAGTCCCATTCAAAATCCTATTTTCCCTAACCTAACCTAACCTTAACCCAAAAACCTGAACTTAACTCTAAAACCTAAACCTAATCCTAGCTCCTAACCCTAAAATGAACCCTAGATCCTAACCCTAACCCTTAACCTAATTCTAACCCTAACACTAATTCAAACCTTAACCCTAAATCCCGTAGAAATAGCATTTGACCTCGTGGGGACCAACAAAATGTCCCCGGTTGGTCAAATTTTTGTATGTTACCAGAAGTCCCCACAAGAATAGTTACACACACACACACACACACACACACACACACACACACACACACACACACACACACACACACACACACACACACACACACACACACACACACACACACACACACACACACACACACACACACACACACACACACACACACACACACACACAAAGCTCTGAAAGCCTCTGAACGCCCTCAGTAAGGTTGGACCTCCACAGGTTGCTGTGTGTGTGTGAGGTCAGCCACTTCGACTGTGGCCCTGACGTCTCTCATCTTGTTTCCGATAAAAAAGGAACTCTGTCTTCATTTGTAAATGTGTCAATCGAGTAAGTGTGAAAAGAAGAAAACAAACTGGCATGTGAGATAGATTGACTACCTTCTGTACAACATTTAATGCATTCCATCTCTTATTCATGTAAAACCTTTCTGTATGGAAGTAGCAGTGTTCCACCACCTATAGCTTTGTCTCTTCTATCATCCCTTTTTGTAGAGTTCCACATCTAGTCATTTGCTTTGATGTCCTCGATACGCTGCAGAAAAATGTAGGAAAACGTGGACTTTCTCTCTGAATCAGCGAAAACATATCACAAGGGGATCTCTCTGAAATGTTTAATACATGAATAGATTCTATAATTCATTTGTTATTTTTTTTTTATCCATGATAAAGTTATGTGTATACTTTCCAATGCATTACTGCAAATTAATTGTGCACAAGGCTGTAGGCCTACAGATGTAGGATCTTAACTTGATGACCCTGTTGCAGGAGAGCTTTCGTGTTGCAGGAGAGCTCTCTCTCTCTCTGTCTCTCTCTGTCTCTCACACACACACATTATCTTCTTCCCTCTCTCTCTCTCTCTCTCACATTGTCTTCTTCTTCTCTCTCTCTCACATTCTCTTCTCTCTCTCTCTCTCACACACATTCTCTTCTCTCTCTCTCTCTCTCTCTCTCTCTCTCTCTCTCTCTCTCTCTCTCTGTCTGTCTGTCTGTCTGTCTGTCTGTCTGTCTGTCTGTCTGTCTGTCTCTCTCTCTCTCTCTCTCTCTCTCTCTCTCTCTCTCGCTCTCTCGCTCTCTCTCTCTCATTCTCTTCTTCTTCTCCCTCTCTTTCTCTCTCTCTTTATAAGTAACAATTGCAGAGCACTTCATTCTGTAAGAATCAATTAAAATTTTAATGAATGAGATACTAATTCCAATCATACAAAACATGGTGGTGGATAATGGGAAACTGTATCTGGGCCCGTCCCTTTCGAGTTCACAAAAAAGAGACCTTCTGTTTATTATGAGGTAACAAGTCTACATTGATAGCCCTTGCCAACATATTATTACATGCTTCATCCACTGTGTTTGAGTTGAAAAGCTAAGGTTGAGGTTACGTCCTCAAGCCCTGCCTATGTAACAAAGTTTTAAGTCACTACACCTTGCCTGAGACCTCAAAAGTTGCACTGGCTCCCAACCCAATAAAGAGCTTTTAGCTCAGTGGACTAAGGAGCTCCTTCGGTGCACTGGAGACCTAGGTTCAAGACCCTGAACCACACATCAGTCAATGTTGTTCAAGGGGCAAGAGACTGGTCTGTGGTTACTGTGTGTGTTTATAGACATTTCCTTGTGCATTTATAAGTATCTTCTCATCATAACATTTAAGTACTTGGAGTTTACAGGGGTGGTCTTTCTGTTAGTCAAAGGTCAAGTAAGTCAAAGGTCAAGTAAGTCCAAGGTTAGTTTATCTCAAGGGATATATATCCTCTTTTCATTTATTTCTACCACAGACCCCTCAAATTTTTGGTATATTTTTTTTACCTCGACTTCACTAGGCAAGTCAGTTAAGAACAAATTCTTATTTTCAATGACGGCCTAGGACAGTGGGTTAACTGCCTGTTCAGGGGCAGATCAACAGATTTGTACCTTGTCAGCTCGGGGATTTGAACTTGCAACCTTTCGGTTACTAGTCCAACACGCTAACCACTAGGCTACCCTGCCGCCTCAATGGTGCATCTCTAGTCTAAAAACCCAAAGAATTATGTGGGAGAGAGAAAAGGAGAGGTCCCCTTGTTATACAAGGGACTGTTGTATTCATCTCCTCAATTTGCTCAAATGTCAACACCAGCCACAGTGGTTGGGGCACCACCAGGGCCCTGTTCTGGGAGAGTGGCCAGGGAGAAGGCACCTGACCTGGGTGCAAATTAAGATCTTTAGCCTCTTACAATCTTATCAGTGTGACTGTTAGTTAACCAGCAGCCAGCCAGCCAGCCACACTGCCTTATTTAAACACAGTGAAAGAGAACAGCTGTTGGCACAAAATATAAAATAGAGACAACTATTTCCCATATCTCTTGCTATCTTGTGTCTAGTTGCATTTGTTTGAGGTGCCTCTGTTTTCAACTTCTCTCTGAAGGGTAAGGTCACCTCAATAGCTGTAATGTATTTTCAAATGGCTTGTTTAAAAACACAGTTCAGACTGTTATCTTTATAGAGTGGCAGCTTATTAAACCTAGAACCACTGTTCTTCACCGTAGACGAGCTCCAGACTGTAGAGGGTGCAGCAGTAGACTGGGGCTCAGGAAGCAGAGCAGTAGTTCATTGACAACCTGGAGGCAGAGGGGAGAGAAAGCTGGTCAAAATCATAGTCCTCACTGATGCTGACTGGCTCCGACAGAAGAAAGAATTGGATCAGGTAAGGGGAACAGAGAGAAAGAGAGATAAAGAGAGAGAGGTAGAGGGAGAGAGCGGGAAAGGTGAAAAAGGGGTCTCCCTGCTTCAATGAGCTAACTCGGTGTCCGCCACAGGGATAAAAGAGGACAAAGTCTAGGGCCACTCAAACCTCATTAAGCACACAGTGACGCACGCACACACACACACACACACACACACACACACACACACACACACACACACACACACACACACACACACACACACACACACACCT
>CM059812.1:10922500-11002500 GCA_030435695.1 Brachymystax lenok tsinlingensis | reverse complement strand
CTGTCGGGTCCAGGTGTACCAGATGCATATTTGTGGCTATAGCTCCATGTATTGTCCTCCATTGGAGGTCAGCTGTCCTCTTTTCAATAGGCAGTTTGTATAAAGTCCTCCAACAGCCTTTTGGGGATGCACCTGGACCAAACACACCCGCCCACCTCGTCGATTTTACCCCTTCCAGGGAAGAGGCATGGGACACTTTCACACATATTCTGTACATGGCCTTCTTTCCCACCTCCTTGAACTCCCCCAGCTCCGGGGTATGGAAGGAAAGCAGCATCCCCACGTCTTCCTCGAATGCCCCCGCCGCAGCACTAACAATCAGTGCAGGGAACACATAATCCAGACCCTCCTTCCACCGATCCGAATTGGAAGTATCAGTCACATACTGCAGATGAAGTACTGGCAAGGAATCACAGACCTCAGCGACGACCTTCCTCAGTAGGCGAGATGATCGGATCCCCGCTCTTTCTCCCAGCTCCTCCAACGATCTGCTCCTGCTCCGCATCAGATGACCCAGCTTGGTACACCCCACACCTAACAGGCATGAACGTAGGCTGGCTGAACCCATAGCACGAGACTGGATGGCGGTGTTGTAAAACAGAGGCTCTTCAAAAAGCCACATCCCTGGTGGCGTGCCGGCCTTGACAAGAACTCTCCAAGCCTGCATAACAGACTCATAGAATGGAGTCAGGCCAGACAACTCACCCCCCTCTAGCTTTAAGAGGAAAAGGTGCTTGTCTAAGCCCAAACAGCCTGCTCTCCTCATCAATGTGTAGGCTGTATCCACCCAGCTAGAACCGTCACAGTACAACAGTCTCTGGGCTGCTTGAAGCCGGAAAGCCATGATCCTGGAAGAAATGTCCACCAGGCCTTGCCCACCCTCATGCAGTGGCAGGTACAGGGCTGCAGCTTTAATCCAGTGTTGTCCAGACCAGAAGAAATTGACAAGGGTCCTCTGAAGCTCTTGTATCAGACCCCCCGGTGGCTGCAGTATCATTAGTCTGTGCCACAGGGTAGAGGCAGCAAGATTGTTAGCTACCAGTACCCTTCCCCTATAAGACAGCTGAGGTAGCACCCATTTCCACCTTGACAGTCTGGCACACACTTTCTCCACTACACCCTCCCAGTTCTTTTTCTGAAAGACATCAGAGCCTAGAAAACCCCCCAAAATCTTCATCCCTTCTCTGCCCCACTGAAGCCCCCCAGGTAACTGTGGAGCGGACCCCGTCTGAAGCTGACCTGCCCACAGCGCTTCACTCTTTTCCCAATTTACTCTGGCTGAGGAGGCCCCCTCATACACCTTTAAAGCGTTTGAGAGAACCTTAACATCCTCATCCCCTGTAATAAAAACTGTCACGTCATCTGCATCACGCAGACAGTGCTATCGTGGGACCCTTCATTACACCTGGCACAGAGAAACCAGTAAGCCTCGCTCTTAAAAAACAAAGCATTGGCTCAATTGCCAGACTATATAACTGCCCTGAAATTGGGCATCCCTGCCTGATGCCCCTTTGGACAGGGATGGGGCAACTCAACCCCCCACCTTCACCATACACGAGGCCCCAGCATACAGTAAACTCATCCAAGACAAAAAACATCCCCAAACCCAAAGGCTTTCATTGTTTTGAACAAGTACTGGTGGTCCACACGATCAAAAGCCTTCTCCTGATCCAAAGAAAGCAAACCCACATTTACATCAGACAGTTTACAAATGTCTAAAACATCTCTTACTAGAAACAAATTGTCAACAATAGAGCGATCAGGTACACAGTAAGACTGGTCCTTGTGGACAAACAATCCCACATACTCTTTCAACCTATTTGAGAGACATTTAGATAAAATGTTGTATTCTGCGCACAGCAAAGCAACAGGTCTCCATTTTTTTATGAGAGCCAAATCCCCCTTTTTTGGCAACAATGAAAGCACCGCACGTTGACAGGATACAGGAAGAGAACCCTCATGAAAAGATTCACACACCACTTCATAAAAATCCTCCCCAATAGACCGCCAAAAGTGCTTGTAGAACTCAGATGGTAAACCATCGATGCTAGGGGCTCGGCCTGTTGAGAGCTGCATAACTGCTGTGGACAGCTCCTGCAAAGTAATGTCAGAGTCTCAAGCAACTCTCTGCTCAGGGCCCAACTGAGGAAGACCGTGTAACAAATGTTCTGTACACAGAGGATCACAATCCTCTGCCTTATAGAGGGCAGAGTAGAAATCCACGGCATGTTGGCGCATTTCGCTGTCATCCGTGGTCACCTTCCCATCAGGGAGACGAAGGCAGACCATCTGTTTACGTTACAATGTCGACTGTCCAAGGTTAAAGAAAAAAGCGCTAGGAGCATCCATATCATTGAGGGTAGCAAAACGAGACCTAATCAAGGCACCCTTCACTCTTTCGTGTAGAAACGACTTCAGTTCATGTCTCTTGTCCTGTAAGTTCATGACTAGTCCCGGGTCATTCTGAGTGAGCAACTTCAATTCAATAGACTTGATGTCCTGTTCAAGGGCCCTGATAGTCTCTTTAACTTCAATACGTGACAGAGCAGTATACTGTTCACAAAACACTCGTATTTGGGCCTTCCCAACCTCCCACCATTGTCTCAAGGAATCAAAATTCCCTTTTGTAACCCTCCACTTTTCCCAAAACAACAAAAACCTTTCACAAAACATGACATCATGTAACAATTTAACATTAAAATACCAGTAAGGTGATGACCTTCGTGGACAGGACAAGTGAATATCAACAGTAACAATATGGTGATCAGAGAAACCCACAGGAGTAATGTCACACCTTCCAACCCTACTACAATATTGCTCAGATACATATAACCTGTCTAGCCTTGCTGCACTGACATGACCTTCAATAAGTTTGAGCCAGGTGTACTGCCTAACTTTAGCATTCCTTACTCTCCACACATCAGAAAGCTCAAACTCAGTTAATAGACCAGACAGACAAGTAGGTTCTTCAGCAGTGCGATCAACAGTAAAATCCACTGTACAGTTCCAGTCCCCCCCTAAAACCACACACCCCTCTTGGTCACACTGTCTTAAGGTTTCCTTTATTTTATCAAATATAGCAATACGCTCTGTGCCCTCATTAGGAGCATATACATTCAAAAAAAAAAAAAAAAAAAAACATAACATCCACCTTGACCAATAAAACCCGACCCTTGACAATCTCTGTTGTAGATACCACAGCCACACCTAAGCCAGCCTGAGGAAAACAAGATTGCCACCCCAGCACTGAAATTAGTACCATGACTGAGTAATAGCTGCCCCTCCCACCACATACCCCAGTCAACCTCATTAGCCTCATCACTATAGAAAAACTACATTAAGCCTTTTCTATTTTATTACTTCTAATACCCAAGCCCTCTTATTCCTGTCCCTTCCCCCATTAATATTGAGAGAACCTACCCTTAGTACCTCCATATAGAAAAGAGAAAGGAAAAGCAGAAGAAACCACAGAGAAACCAAAGAGAAAGAAAACACCCTATGAGGCATGATCATCATCATTATTTTAATTTTCTCTTAACTAATCCACGTTTCCCAGTGCCTTTTGCTGCTGTGACAGCAGTAACAAATTTCCTCAAGCGAAAACGCTTCTTCTCACTCAACTGGTCTAACCCCACAGTCTTCTGTAACATCACAGCTGACCTCACAAACTTATCAACGTCAAAATAATCCGCCAATTTGGCAGATTTCCCAAAAGTCTGATCCAGGAACCCATTTATCTCCTCCAGATTATAAATTGAGTCCTCACCAGCTGCTTTCGTATCAACAGAGATATCCATATCCTTCTCCTGATCCTCATCAGCTGAGGCCACAGACCCCTGACTCCCCTCTACCACATCCCCCTCAACACTCCCCACTTGCACCCCATCACTCGTACCAGGCATCTCCTCCACTACATGGGAGCCTGGCTCCACATGAGCCCCCTCCTGTACCCCATTGCTCGTAGCGGGCATCTCCTCCACTACCTGGGAGCCTAGCTCCACATGAACCCCCTCCTGTACCCCATTACTCATAGTGGGCATCTCCTCCACTACCTGGGAGCCTAGCTCCACATGAACCCCCTCCTGTACCCCATTACTCATAGTGGGCATCTCCTCCACTACCTGGGAGCCTAGCTCCACATGAACCCCCTCCTGTACCCCAGCACTCGTACTGGCCAACTCCTCACCAGTCTGAGGAAATGTCTCTTCAGATCCATCCTTAGTTTCTACAGCTATATTTTTCTGATGCATAACATTTCCCTCTGGTACAAGCTGGAGAGTCGGGCAAAGCATGTCGCTTATGGCCAACATCCCCACACTCAAAACACCGTTGACTACCTGTACTAGCATAAGCCATATACAGTCTGTTGTCATACTTAACTTTAAACGATAACTCCAAAGTCTGCTCCGGAGAATCCAAAAACATAAACACCTGTCGCCGAAACGACATAACCTGTTTCAACGCCGGGTGTTTGCAACCCAATGGGACAATCTTAATTGAGCTTGCAAACTTCCCAAACCGCAATAACTCGCGCTCCAATAGCTCATTGGGAATAAATGGCGGTACATTTGAAATCGTTACCCTTGTTGACGGAGAAAAAAGCGGCGTGACTTGAATAAACATTCCTTTAAGAAGTATGCCATGCTCAATCATACGGTCAACAAGACGCTCTTCTTTAAGAAAAACCACCACCGCTTTATTCATCCGTGACGCATAAGCAACATTCTCATAGCCTACCTTCTCTCCTACGGCGACCAGAAACTCCTCCACCGTGACAGTAGCTTCAGTAACACACCTAAAGCCGTTCCGAAGTGACAGGGACAGCGTCCCCATTCGGGTAGCCATCCCCGCCAAAGTCAGGGTAGTTTCGACACGAAAAAAACAATATACTTAATTCTACCACAACAAGTAAATAAAAATAATAACCTTAATCATGCATAGAAGAAAAGGAAAACCGAAAGAAAACCCAGAATATCTAACTCTTCACAACACTGGCACGCACTCACTCACACAATTCCCAGCATGCACCAACACTCCCAGCATGCAGAGAGAGAGAGAGAGAGAGAGAGAGAGAGAGAGAGAGAGAGAGAGAGAGAGAGAGATATATATATAGAGAGAGAGAGAGAGAGAGAGAGAAAAGAGAGAAAAAGAGAGAAAAAGAGAGAAAAAGAATGAAGAGTAGAGAGAAAGAGAGAGAGAGAGAGAGAGAGAGAGAGACTGACTTTTTGTCTTTCTTTAATGAAGCATTCTCATTTCATTAAAACCTCACCCCCCCTCCCCTTAAAACAAAAAAACTAAATATCTCCTGTACTGCAGTCCAGCATACCATACGCACCTTGCCCTCTACACCATGATCCAAAACAACACCACTCATCAAAATAAAGGACAATTTTGAGAAATATTCGTATTTTGGCGGCACACACAACACATCACGCTCTCTCTCTGTCTGTCTCTAACACATTCGCACACAGAGAGAGAGAGAGAGAGAGAGAGACACAGGCACACAAACACACACACATAGCTATTGCACTAAAAATGTACTTGTTTAATGAATAGGAAGTTTGAATGTTTGCTCTTAATCATTGTTTATCTCACGCTTAACAACTTAGTAGTTAGTAGTTACTGTATTTTTGACTGTGCTATTTATTCTTTTTGCAACATGAATTCGTTATCAGTTAGCATGTAGAACATTCAGGGCCTAAACTCTGGACTGAAGAGTTTAAAAAAAATCTGAAAGATGATGACGTCATCATTCTGCAGGAGACATGGTGTAAGGCAGACATTGTCACTCACTGTCCCACAGGCTACAGAGAGGTCATCGTGCAGACATTGATATTCCCCACCCATGAGGAAGAGATGTGCCATTTCCAGGCCCAGGGAAACGTGTAAATCTGTGGGGACAAAAATGCACATACAGGAACACTACCTGATCTAATGGCCACACAAGGGGACAGCTTTTTTACAGGCCTTACTGTTTCTAGCTGTCTTAATCTCAATTTAAACAACAGTGACCGCACCATCAACAAAAATAGAAGGGATCTGTTGAAGCTCTGTCGCAGCCTGGGTCTGTACTTTGTCAGTGGTAGGTTACAGGGGACTCTTTGGGGAGCTTCACCTATTGCTCAACCCCTTAGCCACAGCACAGTAGACTATATGACTATACGATTACTACATGACCCTTTCTCTCTCACTGTCAAGCCACTAACACCTATGTCTGATCACAGCCAAATTACCTTGTTTCTGAAGAAATCTGACATGGAAACAACCACACATTCACAGCCCAGTAAGCTGTACAACATCAGAAAATCATATAGACGGGCCCAAAACAGAGGAATAACAGCAAGTAACCAGTAATACAAATCCAAACACTCTTAGATACCTTTCTGGCTACCACATCCACTCCACAGTAAAGAAGGCATACATTTAGCAGTAAAAATACATCTTCAATACATTCAGGCAAACAGAAAAAGAAGCATAACTTAAATAAAAATAAAAAACTGGTTTGATATAGAGGAAAACAGTTAGAAACTTATCAGACCAACAGAGACTCAAATAATGGTGAATTATTCCTTAATTACTGTGAGAATTTTAAACTCTATAAACGTACACTCGGAATCAAAAAAGAACCGTACGACAGCAAGCAATTGACACTAACTTCTGGCCAAATTAGAAAAAATTAAATATCGTAAGAAGAGGATTCAGCGATACAAAATGACGAGATATGGACAACCCATTTTCAATTGATGCAAACGCAGAACAATGCCAAATTCATGAGATGTTGAATGGAGTTTAAAAAGCTTTAAAGGACAATCAAAATCCATTGGACTCCCCAATTACTGAGCAAGAGCTCTAAAAAAAACTTTAGGCCCTCAAAATTCAAAAAGCATGCGGACCTAATGGCATCCTAAACAGGGGTTGTAACGTGGATAAATGTATGTTCGATGAACCGGCAACGAAAGTGATCTATACTGTTCCGGAATAGAATCGTTATTTTAAAAGCATGGTATCATTTTAATAACGTTCTTTTATAAAATGCAACAAATGAAACTTATTCCAGTGTCTGCCTGCCAGCTGAATTTTTTTTCCAGTGTGTGTGCATGACTAGCCAACCTGCCCCTCCCCCTCAAAAGCTTAGGCTACTGTAGCCTACTGACGTTACAAGAGTGATTCCGAAATTAGGGAGACATTTTTTATTATAGAATAAGGGATTCACTTTTTCAATGCTAGTTATGGATAATATAGTTATCACATTTCACATTGGATTTATTAACTAGAAAAAGGTAAGACGTGTTTTTAATTCTGGTGCCGGGCTGCACACACAAGTGTGTTAGCTAGCCAGCTAGATCTGGTTCAACATTAAGCCAATTCGGAAGTTCAAAGACATTCCTCCATAGAAGCCGTGTAATTCTGTGGGCCTAATTCAGATAACAAGATGCCCAGCGCTTCAAGCCAAGCCTCCTCTTCCACCTTCTCTCACTCTCTCCCCACCCGCAAAATTGCAGTTGCATCTCTCACTCTACACTTGTCTGTCCATCGCGCATGTAAACAACTATAGCCTAGGCAGTCAATACCTATTCAAATTTGGCAAAAACAAATTGAATGTGTCATTGAACCAATTGCACTTCATGGCAGTGAGGTGTGGGGTCCACTTGCAAAACAAGATTTCACCCAATGTGACAAACGTCATTTAAACCCTGCATGTAAGATTCTGTAAGATTTCTGCAAGATTCTCCTACATGTCCATAGGAAAATCACAAAAAATAGATGCAGGGCAGAATTAGGCCAATATCCACTAATAATACAAACTCAAAAAATAGAAATAAAGTTTTGGAAACATCTAAAATACAGTGACCCCCTCACATATCATTACCAAGCCCTGCAATGCCAAGAGCTGAGCAAAGAAAATAATAATTTAAATAATATTAGAAAACGCAAGCACAAAGCAAAATGCAGTGCTATCTGGATCTAAATCAACAGTACACCGCAGCAAACTATTTGACCATGCTTACTGATCAAAATCTTTGAAATATCTTGACAAAGTACAGGCTCAGTGAGCACAGCCTTGCCATTGAAAAGGGTAGACACAGGAAAACCTGGCTCTCTGTAGAGGAAAGGCTGTGCAACCACTGCACCACAGCAGAACCCGAAACAGAGCTACACTTCCTGACAAAACAGAGGGTTCCATTTACCTAAATTAAAAACCTTATTCAAGGTTTCAAAGACCTCTCTGATGAGAATGGGCTACCCGTCCTGTTGGGGAATGACACAGAGAGCTGAGGGTTGGCAGTGTTTGCCAGACATTGTTATTGTCCATTATATGGTTATTTTTACTAACTGTCCCGCTGACAATCTTGATGATTGATGATTATTATTTTAATCATGTTAATATTGTAAATTAATCACTTCATTTTCAAAGTACATTTTGGCAAAATATGTACATTGTTATGTCATGCCAATGAAGCAATTCAAAAAAAAAAAATGGAGAGAGTGAGATTAAATAGTGAGCAGAGAGAGAGTGAGAGACTGAGAAACAGAGATAGAGAGATAGAGAGAGTGAGAGTGGGGAGAAAGAGAGAGAGAGATTGAGAGAGAGAAAGAGTGTGTGAGAGAGAGAGTGAGAGACAGAGAGAAACAGAGATAGAGAGAAAGAGTGAGAATGGGGAGAGAGAGAGAGAGAGAGAGAGAGAGAGAGAGAGAGAGAGAGAGAGAGAGGAGAGGGAGAAAGAGACAGAGAGAAAGAGAGAGCTAGACAGAAAGAGAGAGAGCGTGAGTGCGTGAGAGACAGAGACACAGAGAGATAGAGAGAGTGAGAATGGGGAGAGAGAGAGAGAGAGAGAGAGAGAGAGAGAGAGAGAGAGAGAGAGAGAGCTAGACAGAATGAGAGAGAGAGCGTGAGAGACAGAGATAGAGAGAGTGAGAGTGGGGAGAGTGAGAAAGAGTGTGAGAGACAGAGAGAAACAGAGATAGAGAGAAATAGTGAGAGTGTGGAGAAAGAGAGAGAGAGATTGAGAGAGAGAAAGAGTGTGTGAGAGAGAGAGTGAGAGACAGAGAGAAACAGAGATAGAGAGAAAGAGTGAGAATGGGGAGAGAGAGAGAGAGAGAGAGAGAGAGGGAGAGGGAGAAAGAGACAGAGAGAAAGAGAGAGCTAGACAGAAAGAGAGAGAGAGCGTGAGTGCGTGAGAGACAGAGACACAGAGAGATAGAGAGAGTGAGAATGGGGAGAGAGAGAGAGAGAGAGAGAGAGAGAGAGAGAGAGAGAGAGAGAGAGAGAGAGAGAGAGAGAGCTAGACAGAATGAGAGAGAGAGCGTGAGAGACAGAGATAGAGAGAGTGAGAGTGGGGAGAGTGAGAAAGAGTGTGAGAGACAGAGAGAAACAGAGATAGAGAGAAATAGTGAGACTGGGGAGAGAGAGAGAGAGAGTTAACTGGTTGTCCAGAAGCTGGTTGTCATTCTCTAGTTCTGAGGGATCACCAGGGTTAGGGACAATTTTGAGAAATATGAGTATTTTGATGGCAGACAACACATCACGCTCTCTCTCTGTCTGTCTCTCACACATATGCACACACACACACTCAATCCCCCCCACCAACACACACACTCTCTCACACCACACACATACACACATAGACAGAGAGACACAGATGTAGACACACACCCATTCACACACACAATGAGAGAGAGAGCGAGAGAGAGACTTACCTTACGGGAGCATGCAAAACAACAGAATTAATGCAGAGGCATGGAAATTGAAAAGGCTGAATGGTGGTGTAGCCAAGCTCAGTAGAAGTGATGATTGAAGTTTAAGACAGGGCTAGCAGCCTACTGCCATCCTAAATGAATCAAACCTGGTGTGTGTGTACTTGCAGGTGTGTGTGACAGTGTGTGCGCGTGTGTGTTTGTGAGCCTGTTTGTCGTAGTGCGTATGTGGGCTTGCAGAGACAGAGAGAAACATGTTTGTGTCTGTTTTTGTTCCTGTGTGTGTGCATGTGTATTTCTGTGCATGTGTGTTTGCGCGTCCTGCCATCTTGAATGAATCAATCCTCGTCCGCATCACTTTCCTGCCTGTCACTGCATCCTAATGAAAATATTTTGGGAAAAAGAACCAAAGAGGAGGTGACCGGCGGGAAAAACAGGGAGAATTTAAAGAATGTATCCATGAAGGGCTGAATGTTTATGGTATACCGTCTATATCTTGGAAAATACATTAATACTCTGACAGATGTTGATGGATCATTTGTTGTGCTTTACGGGACATTGATTTATCTGGGTGGATTTATCCCCTCTATGGTTGTGACTTGTGATTGACAGATGGATCTCACCAGCATGCCAATAAGACATAAATAAAACATATTTAACATGAAGACAGAAAACAAAAACAAAGACAGGAATTAATTGAGATCTTATTTAGAACGTGACAAAGACCTTTCCAATTCATGTTGATAAGTCCAACTTTTGTGGAGATAAGTTGTGTTATCATAGGTGATGTCTTGCTTGGATTGTCCACATGTAGACACACCTGATGGCCCCTGCTGACTGAGTGTCATCTGATTGGATCCCACTAAGGGAACAAATTCCACACAGAAGGCCAGGGCCAATTCTCTTCCTCAATCTTCTTTTCCTGATCCCTTTCATGCTATCTCCTCGCCTCCTCAGACATTGAAGGAGAATATCCATGGTTCCTTGACATTTGTCCAAGATAGCTAGATAGTCTTAGGCCCACACTGACTGAAGGAGATTTCAAGCCACACAGGTTCATAGTGATACCTTCCATATGTGTATTCCAGCAAGCACAACACACATGGCTGTTTGAGGTAGCCTACATAATGACATCATACCCAGAGAAATCCCTCACTGTGAATCATTGGCTAATAGCTGTTCCCTCATGCGTATAACTGTCTCGGTATGGGTAATGACCTATGATTTATCATAATTTGTCTCTCTCCCCTCTGCCCGGATTGGAGTGGAAATGTCTGGCGCCAATACACATTAAGTGCGAGATTAGACGTCTATGGCTTGCCAGTCAATTGGTTAGCATATGGCGAGCTGACGTTTGTCTATACATCTTGTTGGAGTGGGAACATATCGCGACTCGTGGATTCGCAGACTCGAAGACTACCATCCTGAATGGTAATTTTGAGACTTAAAGGGAGTTGATTAGACCATTTTGATGCGCAACCACAATTTCATCCATTATCGCTGTTGCCGGGATGAAGAAAGAGAACACTTAGACGTCGTTACCACCAAAACACATTTTCTCATCCGCTCTCCCTCGTCGAATCTGGACAAGGCCTATTTACTCAACCCCTCAACTCAACACTTGGTTTGCATTTTGATTCTGTCATAATTGCATCATTGTAGGCTATGCTCAGGGTTAGTTTGTGAGAGGCTTTTCTGTTGTCCAAAAACCACACAAGCCCTTAAAAAAAACTGGGGAAAAAAGGGTTTGAATTAGAATCATCCAAGCCATTGTGTCAATATGACAGCAGATAGTGAGCTTTAAAGTTGTTTCTTTAGTAGCTGAATGATTCAAGAAGCAGGTCAAAAGGCCCATAATATCTCTCTCAACTTCCATTTGTATTCATTTTCTTCATTTCAAAACTTGTTCAGTAGCGCTTCTGTGGCTCACAAAAGGTTACCATAGCAGCCAGGTCACCTTGATACAAATCAGTATTCAGTTTTGCTAAGGTGTTGGGGATTTACCACAGGTGGACTCCAATCAAGTTGTAGAAACATATCAAGGATGATAAATGGAAACAGGATGCACCTGAGTTCAAATTCGAGTCTCATAGCAAAGGGTCTGAATACTTATATAAATAAGGTATTTCTGTTTTACATTTTTAATACATTTGCAAGAAATTCTAAAAACCTGTTTTTGCTTTGTCATTATGGAGTATTGTATGTAGATTGACGAGGAAAAAACCTGTAATGTAACAACATTTGCAAAAAGCCAAAGGGGTCTGAATGCACTGTATGCTATTATGTGGGTTGTGTGATAAGTAAGAGGTTTACCACAAGCAGAGAGAGCTTGTGTGTGTGTGCATGTGTACGTGTGTGTATGTGTGTGTTGTGGTCTATGCCTCTGTTTTTGTGTGTTGTCTGTAAAATCTGTGTGGGTGTGCGGTCTTAAAAAACATGAATCTCTCGTTCCAGTACATTTACTTTTACAGTACTCTCTCTCAGGGACATTAACTGTGTTCAGGCCCAGCTGCTGAGGGGTCATGGGGAGGTTGTAGAGGGGTTGCTGGGAGGTTGTTGAGGGGTTACTGGGAGGTTGAATTCCTCTCTGGCGGTAGCATTAACACTTTTAAACGACTTTCATCTGGGAACGACCTCAGGCAACTAGGTGTTGATCCAGAGGACTCACTCTTTACAGAGAAGCGAGGAACTCAGGAGCGATGCGGTGTGTTGTGTGTTTGTTTGTGTGTGTTTTTGTGTTCATGTGTGTGCATGTGTTTGTGTGTGTCTCTCACTCGTGTGCACGGTGGAAAAAGAGAGGCTTTTATTACAGGTAAACACACTTGTTCTTCGCTCCAAATTAGTCTGTTTTATCCCATTGGCCATCCCCAACACTGAGTGTTCCCACCAGGGATAGGTTGTAAACTACTCCAGAGCACCGGGTCACTAAGAAATCAATGGCAACCCAGGAGAATTTGTTCTCTATTTTACGCCCCTCAGAAGGACACAGGTTTGTCTCTGTTTTCCAGAGCTCACCAACGCTTTTATGTTTGTGCGAGGCTACTGATGTTATGGGCGATAATGCCTTCATTTATGGAGATTGCAGAAGAAAAGAAGACACTTAGGGGTCTTGCATTTTGGCATGACATCCACAGTAGCTACATTACCAGAGAGAGGAAGAAAGGCCAGATTCTTGTCTGCAGGCTTCTTTAGATGTGATTTGGTTCTCTATCTGTTGCATAAGGAGAAAGGAACATGTTTGTGTCTTACAAGAATAGTTCATCTGCTTGTTTATAAAAATCGCGCAATAGTTTACTTCAGGTTATTGCGCCTTACAGATTGAACCCCCTTTTGCGAAGTATAAATATTTCATGCAGCAAAACTGGCACGTAATGTACTGCACAGTAGCATTGCGGGTACCATCAACTTGCAACCTATTGCGTCAATGCCCATGTCCACGTTGGAGAGATCAAGTGCATATTTTCATCTCTCACTAGTATATTAAAACATTTGTCAGGTTCCATCTACTGTTCTTTGGTGTAGTCTTTGATGTAGGGTGTACTCCAATAGATAGAGCAAAGCAACCTCCCATATCAGACATGCCTCAGTAATTTAATCATCCAGTGTTCGGTGTGCTTTACGATTGTGTGTGTGTGTGTCCGTTTCTGTGTGTGTCCGTTTCTGTGGAAAACACAGCCAAGTAATTTCCTTGACATAGCTCAAACATGATAGGGCCACAATATTTGCCTCCAAAGCCCCATAGTCTGGAATTACTTTAGAGAAGAGAGGATGAGAAGGGGCGTGTGAGAGCTTGTGTAAGTACACAGCGAAGTAGCATGGACTGTTGTTTGTGTGTAATAGGATAGGTACACAATAGACTCCTATTTTACTATCTACCCCCATCATAGAAATGGAATGAGATTTGCTGCCTCGTATTGTTGTCAAAGAGCCTTCTGAAAAACCCAAATCGGTGAGAGATTGGGGTCGCTATGTTTTTGGATCTCGCCAACATACATTACGTCTCTTTACTGTAGCTATTCTGAGCATTATATTTATCAAATAATTCAATCCTAGAGTGGTTATAGAGAGATCGCAGTGCATTCATTGTATACTGCTTCTTAAGACGTCGCCTTCAGCAATAGATGCTTTGGCTACAGTACAATGGAAGTATCTTTACAGTGGTTTGACCATTTCTCTCTACAGAGCGATTTTTCTCTCTCATTGTCTTGACTGTCATTAGAGAAGCGGGAGTGTGACAGCCAAGTCAGTAGCGTGTGTCTGCCTGTTAGGGTGTGTGTGTATGCGGGCGTGCATGACAGGCCTATGACGTTTGTGTGTGTCCGCGCGTGTGTGTTTGTGTCCGTCACTGTCACAGTGTGTTTATACAAGCACGTCTTTCTCATCTAGTTAAACGGTCGCTGTGCGTTTCAAGTTTCAAGCCTCCTCAGCAAACAACATCATTTGCTGTGGATAGCACTAAAATATGTCGATGACCTGCAGAACGAACATAGCTTTGTATGGAGGAGACAAGCACACACTGCAACTGAAGAGATACACCCTTTTACAATACAAAGGCTGCACGGCCTTCAAAATAACTCCCATGTGTCATCATTGTGCACTAATTACGAGGTTATTGACATGGAACGGTGGTTGAGGAAGGTTGAGGATCAGGAGTGTGCGCGTGGGCGTGTGTGTGTCTTCATACTAACATACCACATTATTCTTTTGATCACAATGTTGATGAGGAGCGTTTGATGATTACCTTATCAATTACTCAAAAGATGAGTTCGGAAACGGTGGGATAATGTAGATATAGTGAATATTACCCACGATCCTTCGGTGTTGTGGCATGTCAGGGTGAAGCGGGGGCACGTCTTGCTTTAGTGTTATAAATATATCCTTTGACATCGTGTTCGTCTATCTGTGTCTGGCGTAATGCAATAGACTGGGAAAGACTGAAAGAACCGCCGGTTCTGTCTAGAGAGCCTCAGCACGGAAATATTTCATCAGGGGTCCTTTATTTTTAACCTGCGTGTATCGTATAAGAAGCTTAGAAAGCTTTTCAATAAGGCAAAGCTGTTGCATTGTTTTGCTTCTCAGTCTTCATAACCACCAGACGTCAATCAGAACTTTGCATTCATCACTCTTTTCTCCCCCTTCCTTCCTTCCTTCCTTCCTTCCTTCCTTCCTTCCTTCCTTCCTTCCTTCCTTCCTTCCTTCCTTCCTTCCTTCCTTCCTTCCTTCCTTCCGTCTTTCCTCAAAAAGGACAGTCGTTGGTTGCGTAGGCCTCTGCCTCATCAAAATAGCAGTGAATGTTAATGGTATATGTTGGGCTAGCGCTGCGTGTGATCGCTCTCTCTCTCTCTCTCTCTCTCTCTCTCTCTCTCTCTCTCTCTCTCTCTCTCTCTCTCTCTCTCTCTCTCTCTCTCTGAAACTGCCAGAACACTCTGTTTTTCCTCCATCCCTCCATCACCCCACTCCCTTTTTTCTTTTTTACTGGGCTTGTGTCTCATATAATGTCATTAGTGCAGTACAGTAAAACCTGGTTGCTCTTTCTTCACATGTTGGAATCGAGCCAGGTGATGTGGTATAGCACTGTAGCAGAGCCACACCAGCAGTACAGCACTATTACGGCTGCATGTGTTGAAACCTCATTGCTCAAGAGGGGGGTGAGGGGACAGGGGATAATGGATTTGGAGGTGACAGGTACTGTTACCGCAGCACTAAGGAGGCTCCTTTGCTCCAGATTGGCTTTAGATTGGAGTAATATCTCTCTCTGTTCTCTTCTCTCTCTCTCTTTAGCACCCCTCTTCTCTCTCTGTCTTTCTATTTGTCTCTGTCTCACTCTCTCTCTCTTTCCTCTCTCGCACTTTTCCCCCTCTCTCTCTCTCTCTCTCTCTCTCTCTCTCTCTCTCTCTCTCTCTCTCTCTCTCTCTCTCTCTCTCTCTCTCTCTCTCTCTCTCTCTCTTCAATTCTCTTTCTCTCTTTCTCTCATTTTGTGCATGCTTATTAGCCGACTGTCAAAGTGCTATGGAGACAAGACACCTCCTCCGTATGCATCTGTTGCCGCTGTGATGTTGCCCACCCAGCCAAACAGTTCCTGCCCTGTAGATGGTGCTAGACCACCATCAGGCCAGGTAGAATAATGCCGTGTTTGTGTGTGTGTGTGTTTGTTTGTATGTATGTAGGGTTTGAAGGCTGCATTATGCTGATTACAAACAGTAATAATTGTGATTGCAGAGGCTGGTCATCTCGTCTTGTGCCCAGGGCTCAGCCGTTGTATTTCTGGTTTTTCTGTCCCACTGATTTACAATGGAGCCATAAAATGTTGAGTTGTTTCCTTCTCTTTTTTTGTGTTTGTTTTTCATTCCCTCACTTCCGAGTGGCAGGTAAATACGTTCATATGTTGCATTTCTAGGGTTTGTCGTGGTGGTGGTGGTGGTGGTGGTGGTGTTGTGAGAGAGAGAGAGAGAGAGAGAGAGAGAGAGAGAGAGAGAGAGAGAGAGAGAGAGAGAGAGAGAGAGGTAGTTGGAGTCAGTTAATCCTGAAATGTGATATTAGCAAACGCAGTATCCTCTTTGACAGTTCTGATGGTTACATTTTCAGCAGCACGCAATAATGAAGTGCCAGAAATAAGACATCACACACACACACACACACACAGAATAACAGATGATGGAGAGAGTATTGTTCGAGGAATCTGGCAGCTAAGGAGGGATGTCATTTTTAGATCCCAGACAGAGAGAGACAGAGACAGATATATGGCACAGCGCGCTGATCAGTGTCACTCAGCCAGGTATCATTTAAATGGGCCTATGGGGACTGGCAGTGAACGCTTGAGCGTTTCCCTGGAATAGTTGCCTCACTTGCTATGTCTTATACCAAAGTCCTGCTGTAGTTGTATTGCCGTATTCCCTCTAACAGGTGACGGTGTCTGTGTGTCACAGAAGGGTCTGCTTCCCAAGATTTCAGCATTCCAGGTTGTCTACATTGCTCTAACCCATCACTAGTTGTACATAGCCAAAGTGTCCACAATGCTCCATGTTTTTCCGCTTTATATTTGTGTGGCACATAGAACGTATTTAGATGAAGCAATAAATAATAACACAATTTAGTGTTATTTGAGGTAGGACTTCTTTTCATTTTCTGACGTGGTAAGCTGATTTCCTCACATACCAAGTATATACATTTTTATAGCCAGCAATATGCACGCCACTGAAAGACAAGCGTTGAAGAGACAAATCAAACCGGGGGGATTTGAAAAGGCATTCGCTTCGGTGGCTTTGGACACAGGAAATAACTCCGAGCTTCTGTCACCCGTGTGGTGACTCAATCAGGACGCAGAGGAGGAAGTGTGTGTGTTCGATCGGTCTGCTCACACGAACGCACCCACGCGCAGAAACACAACACACACACAAACACACCTCAACTGGTTCCATGGGAAACGTGCCAGTCTCTTTTACTGCATTCATCTACATACCAATCTAGCACTCAAATCTCATCTTTTTCATCTGCCACTGCATTCACGCAATTACTTATTCTTGTACATGATGAATACCAATTCAGCCACAGGGTGTGAGGTATCATATCGTCTGTCATTCTCTCTGCGCTAAAAAAGGTTTAATCACACAGAAAGATTTATTTCGATTTCACTGTTGTTAATCCAAATACGGTCAGAACCGTGACAATGTAAAAAAGATGAAATGGGCGTTTCATTGTAACAACCCTACAGATGAAGAATCTTAATTTGAGCCGGTTTGCTACAGCGGAAATTGTGAATGACCATGTGGATTATAATTACTGGAATTCGTTTTGTAGGGGTTGATACATGTTATGTTACGTTCTAAGTGGAAATGACCAACTTTAGAAGCCTTTTTTTAAACCTTGAATACACTATACGTTTGCATTTCCTGCTGTGCAGAAACATTCTCATCCGTAACAGAGTGATAAAATGAAGATCCTACATCTGTAGCTATACGGTATCCATATTAGGACACCAGCTCATTGTATTATTAAGGTTTTGCGTATGACAAAAAAAACCGGTGCACATAAACGGAAAACCCAGGCACATTATGATCTCTTTCCTCTGTGGATCACTTTACAATGTTCTGACCCTGCATGCCCTAGACTACAGACAGAGCTGCAGTCTGTCCCTCAGTCACACACCTCACTGTAATAAATCACGACACAAACACACACCACTAACTTCTGTAGCTTCACTACCTGATATAGCATTGTGAAGGCAGTACACACGCATGTGTTAGCTGAAAGCCCCAGTTACGAGTATACAGAGTTTACAATCCCGGGAAAACCCTCACCGTATGGGGTAAGTCTCCATTATAGCTCCGGGGTGAAGTTCCCCCTAGATACAGATCTCGGATCTGGGGGGTGAATGGGGGTGAATGCACCACTGAACCATCATTTGTGTCTAAAGGAACTTCACCCTGCTCTGCCATATAACACAAACACGAAAAGACACACACACACACACACACACACACACCCTCTCCATCTCTCCCTGTATAGAGGTCAGTCAGTGCCCCAGGCAGTACTGCACACATAATTGGTAAGCAACATTAATAATCCATTAATATTTATGCGTGTTATTTAAGTCAAGTGCGAGCGATATAGTGATATGCCTTTTGAAGACCTATTACGTCTTGCTGAATTCGAGCAGGTCGGATATCCCTCCCCAATTAACGATATTCCCATGGATCATGCTCCAGAGGCCTTCTGCTGCTAAAGAGGTTATATCATTTGAGGAGAAGCCAGTATTAGCTTGTTCTCAGTCATAACCTTCAATCATATACCATTAAATATATACAGTATATCAAGATATCCGTTTCTGGCTTTTCATGTAATGTTGTCGATGTTAAAGATAGTGAGGACTTTACTGTGTAGGATTGGTAATGCAGAACCCCATGGACTCTGAGTGTGTTTACACTAAAACGTGTGTAGTCTACAAAGCTAACAAGCACCATGTACTTTCTCTCTTTTATTTTACACCCGGCATCTCGGACCCTTCCATCACCCTCCCCCTACTCCTTTTCAAAATAATGTTTGAGCTGGTTAGTTTAATGCGTGGGTCTAGAGTCACTAAGGAAGTGCCCAGTGGGACATGTACACTCTTAGAAAAAAAGGTTCCAAAAGGGTTCTTTGACTGTCCCCATAGAATAACCCTTTTTGGTTCCACGTAGAACATTTTTGAGTTCCATGTAGAAACCTCTGTGGAAAGGGTTCTTCAAAGGGTTCTCTTATTGATACTAGAACCCTTCTAGGTTCTAGATAGCACCTTTTTTTATAGGAGTGTACAGTGCGTGTGTGTTTTTAAAAATCCCCAATCTCTGAACTCAACGCTTTCCAACTGCCTGACTCTCTCTCTCTCTCTCCTTTATCTGCCCCCCTCTCTCTCTGACCCTTCTTTCTCTATCTCTCCATCTCCCTCTCTCTCTCCCTCTGTCTCTCTGCCCCTCTCTCTCTGTCCCTCCCTCTCTCTCTGTGCACCCTCTTTCTCTCTCTCTCTCTCATTTCAATTCAATTCAAGGGGCTTTATTGGCATGGGAAACATATGTTAACATTGCCAAAGCAAGTGAGGTAGATAATATACAAAAGTGAAATAAACAATAGAAATTAACAGTAAACATTACACTCACATAAGTTCCAAAAGAATAAAGACATTACAAATGTCATATTGTGTATATATACAGTGTTGTAACGATGGGAAAATAAATATATAAATATGGGTTCTATATACAATGGTGTTTGTTCTTCACTGGTTGACCTTTTCTTGTGGCAACAGGTCACAAATCTTGCTGCTGTGATGGCACACTGTGGCATTTCACCCAGTAGACTTCGGAGTTTACCAAAATCAAGGTTTGTTTTCAAATTCTTTCTGGATCTGTGTAATCTGAGAGAAATATGTGTCTCTAATATGGTCATACATTGGGCAGGAGGTTAGGAAGTGCAGCCTCATTTTGTGGGCAGTGTGCACATAGTCTGTCTTCTCTTGAGAGCCAGGTCTGCCTATGGCGGCCTTTCTCAATAGCAAGGCTATGCTCACTGAGTCTGTACATAGTCAAAGCTTTCCTTAAGTTTGGGTCAGTCACAGTGGTCAGGTATTCTGCTACTGTGTACTCTCAAGTCTCTCCTCCAGATCTAGCACACTTGATTCAACAATAATAAAACATATAAAATTGTAACAATATAATATGTATATTAAACCAGAATAAAAAAACATTTATGGTTTTACAAAAAAACCTTGAGAATGAGAAAGGTAAAGGTTCTATATAGTCCCAACAAAGGTTGTAACCATATTTTTTATAGAACCTCAGGAAATAATTTTTTATAGCACCATACCGGTTCCATTTAGAACCTTATGACCATGGTACTTTATAGAACATTAAAGAAAAACATGTCTGGTACTATATAAAACCATCATATTTTAATGTGTGTGTCCTCATGGTTCACTCCCTCCCTCTGGCTCTCTATCCTTATCTTTCTCTGTTTCTTCCTCACCTTTCTCTCTCCTCTTTCCATCCCTCTCCCTTAATCTCGTCCCTCATCTTCATTTCCGGGCCTCTGCTACCGGCACCAGAGAGAAATGGCACTTAAGGTACAGGGCCACCATCCAGACAGTCGTGGTACTCCCAGCCCTCCCAGCCAAAGAGCAGCTGTTTTTCCCCCTGCCATGTCCCCAGCCCCTGGCCTGGAGGGAACCACCACCTCTGCAGAGGGCTTTTATAAACCCATAAATCATTCCTCCACTCAGACGAGTTATGAGTCAGGGCCCTTTGCTTCACTTAAATGCAGAATTAGTTCATCCCTTCACTAATTAAGAGCTCAACCAGAATTAAATATGTTGGCAAAGTTTGCTACTGACATTAGCGACATTTGGGACGCAGCCCTCCGCCCTCACCCGCAGACCCTACTTCTTCCTCGCTTGTTTCCTCTTTCCGACCCAGTTGAAACTCTTAGTTCAATTCAGATGCCATTAAAATAGAAACGGGATGAGATGGGATGGGAGGGCGGGGGAGATGAAAAAGTTATTAGCTGAGTTTTCTTTCCGTTTTCGCTCATCGTACAGTACGTCACCTAAGGTAACCTTGGTGGTGTGGTGGTACGGCAGCAGGACATTCAACGTTCCAGTCTTATTTAAAAAAACGAGTTCAAATATATTATTTTAAAACACCTTAGGTGTGCAGAATACGAGTTATTCTTGTTGAAGATCTGCAGTGGGCAGCACATAACTTTATAGGCATGCGACACATAACAGATGCCAATGCCCAGAGGTGGAGCCATTCCTAGCTTTAATTTACTGGTAATTTATAGCCAAGCTTAATGAGATTCATACCCAAGGCACCGTTGGCAAGGGTTTAACTAAACAAGCTCGCACAGAAGCAATACCAATACTAATATGTAATACGTACCATTTAGCATTAAGCCAGAAAGGAAAAGTAAAATATTTTTTGTGTGAAATGAACCTTGCTGGTTGATGATGGTGCATAATTTTAATAAAAAATGTTTAAAATGTCAAAATGTTCTGCTCAAGAATTCAATATGTCGTAAAGTTCTTAACGTAACCCAACATCATAATGTCTGAAGCCACAATTTGAATGTCCAAGAACGTGATGCATACGCATCAGTCCAAACGATTGAAATGTTCAAATAGGAGACAGCTCAATCTTGTAAATAAACAGGTTAGAATGAATGAATGAATGAATAAGCCCAAATAGTCTACAAAGCCTACATTTCCCCCAAATATTAGTTCCACTGAATAGTTCCCCTCTACTGAACAGTGTATTAGACTCACTCTCTCTTTCCCTCTCTCTAGTTCCCCATCTCCCCATCTCTCTCTCTCTCACATTGTCTTCTCTCTCTCACATTGTCTTCTCTCTCTCACATTGTCTTCTTCTTCTCTCTCTCTCTCTCACATTGTCTTCTTCTTCTCTCTCTCTCTCTCTCTCACATTGTCTTCTCTCTCTCACATTGTCTTCTTCTTCTCTCCGTCTCTCACATTGTCTTCTCTCTCTCACATTGTCTTCTCTCTCTCTCTCTCTCTCTCTCTCTCTCTCTCTCTCTCTCTCTCTCTCTCTCTCTCTCATCACTTCCACAGTGAGTATCTTGCCCTCAGCCTATAGGACAGTCTTTGATCAGTGGTGCTACTGGTGTGTTAACAGTCACTGGCCACTGAAGGTCAAGGGCGGAGGGGGACTCTACATGAAGCTCCAATTAGATTATACCAAAGTAAACAGTTCATGCAGTTCATTTTGAACTTCTACATGATATAAAAGTTCACACCAGCATAATTTTATTTCCTATCTAGTTTGTAAAACCTCAACTTCAAATTTCAACTAAATTCCACACATCCATGAAGAACTTATTTTGTTTGCTCTTATTCCACAGGCCTGGTCAACAGAGCTGAACATGCATGTACAGAATGAGGTTTCTCCATGAGCTGACTCAAGAACAGCTAACTCAAGCACAGCTAAATATGACTCTAGTGTAGTACCTACCCACTAACCTACTAATCTAGCGCAAGAATCACCCCTAAACTCATTCTGAGGTTCCTGAACCAAACTGATTGAAGTGTACAAGGGCTGTGAAAATGTACTGTAGAACGTGTGTGTGTTTTCGCCTGAGACCAGAGTGAGCGTGTGCGTGTGTGTGTGATTCGGACTGAAGATGACCTTCAATGTCGTCGACGAGCAGACATCAGTTGACGGCTTCTGACAAGTCGTACATGATACCTCAAATCACAAAATCACCCGACGTTGGATCAAGGAGAGGCAGCTGAGCTGAGGAGGGGAACAGAGAATCAATGGGCCAGAGAATTGGGCCACCGTTTTTTTCATTGTTACACAGTGTTTGACTGGGAATTAATAGAACAAGGGCATGGGAGATTAAACCCTCAAAGCATTTGTTTGGAGCCAATGTAAGGAAGGAAGGAAGGAAGGAAGGAAGGAAGGAAGGAAGGAAGGAAGGAAGGAAGGAAGGAAGGAAGGAAGGAAGGAAGGAAGGAAGGAAGGAGGAGGGAAGGAGGGAAGGAAGGAAGGATGAAGGAAATTAATGTTTTAATGAATGGATGAATGAATGAGAGTTGAGTAGAGGCATACTGTTGAAAAGCTCTAAATGTAGGTACTGTATTTAGTGATTATGTCTGTCTGAATCATTCATTTGTCTTCACGTGATTCTACTCTAATTTGATCAAGTTTAATTCAACATTGATTTATATTTGTTGTGCTCTGGTAGCCATTTTAGGGTGAGCGACACACACACACACACACACACACACACACACACACACACACACACACACACACACACACACACACACACACACACACACACACACACACACACACACACACACACACACACACACACACACACACACACACACACACACTTTAACCCGATTTCCATTCGCATTCTTCTACTATACATGCATTTCCATTCCTTGTTCTCTCCTCTGCAGAAAGCAAGGACCATCTGTTGGAGATAATTTAACCAGATGTAACCAACATACCCAGCTTCATATTCATTTTCCAATGCAATCAAGAAACGCTCCCGCACATTCCTGTTTCCAAGCCTTTTGAAACTCCTCTTTCTACTCCCACTGTTTTCTGTTACAGAACTCTCTCTGTTACACACACACACACACACACACACACACACACACACACACACACACACACACACACACACACACACACACACACACACACACACACACACACACAATATGATAAAAGAGGTGACTTTTGGATAGGAAGTTGGCGCACCTTAGGTAAGACTGGGTAGTAGTATTGGGTCATCCCTCGCCATCTGGTGTAGTGACTGAATCCCAAATGGCCCCCTATTCCCTATACAGTGCACTACTTCTAAACAGCCCTGATCAAAAGCAGTGCACTAAATATGCAGATCATATGTGAATATGGTTTATGGACTCCACTATGGACTTCCTACTGTCAGGCTGTTGGACCTTATTCAGGTGTCCGGTAGATATGCTGTCATCTCTGAACAGCCGCCAAGCTATAAAACAGTGCTAAGCATTGATTCATATATGAGATTCTTCAAAGTAGCCACCCTTTGCATTGATGACATCTTTGCCAAGAGAATGCCAAGAGTGCACAAAGCTGCCGTCAAGGCAAAGGGTTGCTACTTTGAAGAATCTCAAATATAAAATATATTTTGATTTGTTTAACACTTTTTTGATTACTACATGATTCCATATGTGTTATTTCATAATTTTGATGTCTTCACTATTATTATAGATTGTTTTACGTGTAATTATCCCCTTATTTTAGGCACTAAACTATCTCCATATATAAACTCAGCAAAAAAAGAAACGTCCTCTCACTGTGTCAACTGCGTTTATTTTCAACGACCTGTGTAAATATTTGTATGAACATAACAAGATTCAACAACCGAGACATAAACTGAACAAGTTCCACAGACATGTGACTAACAGAAATGGAATAATGTGTCCCTGAACAAAGGTGGGGGTCAAAATCAAAAGTAACAGTCAGTATCTGGTGTGGCCACCAGCTGCATTAAGTACTGCAGTGCATCTCCTCCTCATGGACTGCACCAGATTTGCCAGTTCTTGCTGTGAGATGTTACCCTACTCTTCCACCAAGGCACCTGTAAGTTCCCTCACATTTATAAGGGGAATGGCCCTAGCCCTCACCCTCCGATCCAACAGGTCCCAGACGTGCTCAATGGGATTGAGATCCGGGCTCTTCGCTGGGCATGGCAGAACACTGATATTCCTGTCTTGCAGGAAATCACACACAGAACGAGCAGTATTGCTGGTGGTATGTCATGCTGGAGGGTCATGTCAGGATGAGCCTGCAGGAAGGGTACCAAATGAGGGAGAAGAATGTCTTCCCTGTAACGCACATCATTGAGATTGCCTGCAATGATAACAAGCTCAGTCCCATGATGCTGTGACACTCCGCCCCAGACCATGACGGACCCTCCACCTCCAAATCGATCCCGGTTCAGAGTACAGGCCTCGGTGTAACGCTCATTCCTGTCGACGATAAACGCGAATCCGACCATCACCCCTGGTGAGACAAAACCGCGACTCGTCAGTGAAGAGCACTTTTTGCCAGTCCTGTCTGGTCCAGCAATGGTGGATTTGTGTCCATAGGCGACGTTGTTGCCGGTGATGTCTGGTGAGGACCTGCCTACAACAGGCCTACAAGTCTTCAGTCCAGCCTCTCTCAGCCTATTGCGAACAGTCTGAGCACTGATGGAAGGATTGTGCGTTCCTGGTGTAACTCGGAGGTGTGATGTTTGGATGTACCGATCCTGTGCAGGTGTTGTTCACACGTGGTCTGCCACTGCGAGGACGATCAGCTGTCCGTCCTGTCTCCCCATAGCACTGTCTTAGGCGTCTAACAGTATGGACATTGCAATTTATTGCCCTGGCCACATCTGCAGTCTTCATGCCTCCTTGCAGCATGCCTAAGGCACGTTCACACGGATGAGCAGGGACCCTGGGCATCTTTCTTTTGGTGTTTTTCAGAGTCAGTAGAAAGGCGTCTTTAGTGTCCTAAGTTTTCATAACTGTGACCTTAATTGCCTACCGTCTGTAAGCTGTTAGTGTCTTAACGACCGTTCCACAGGTGCATGTCATTAATTGTTTATGGTTCATTGAACAAGCATGGGAAACAGTGTTTAAACCCTTTACAATGAGGATCTGTGAAGTTAATTGGATTTATACGAATTATCTTTGAAAGACAGGGTCCTGAAAATGGGATGTTTCTTTTTTTGCTGAGTTTACTTACATCAATTGTTTTAAACTGGTACCAGGGATCTTTAGAGGAGGCTTGTGAGGCTTGTGTGCATCCTAGAGAGAAACTGAGAACACCACTGTGTTCGTGAGAGTATCCGTTTTCCACAGAGGGGTCATAACATAGGCCTAACCATTCGGACTCTACATACGATTTTGTGAGAAAACCGATTTTTGGAATGTCTCATGGTCTGAAAAACACAGCTCTAGCTCTGCCACCTTTCACTGCAGACGCGGAAGGGCAATATCCATTCAAAATATCAGACATCTCTAGCTTAACCAGACAGTTTTTGATTGGAGATGTTTTTATTGTGTTCATTAGATTTCCGTGGGGGCGTGCCCATTATTGGCTAAGGGTTACATTTATTGACCACAGACCAGTGGTGGTAAAATTCAACTGTATGTAACTAACTGTGATTTGATTGTAATATGCGTTGCCATAAAAGCATGAAGTGAAAATACAATTACATGTCGACCTTAAATACTAGAGCATACCTTCTAGTCTAAATGTTTAGTTGAAACCCTATTCTTTTCATATCAATACACTATTGTTGCCTGTATTGCACTGACAAAGTTCCTCAACCTTTTATTTCTGGTAAGTTGTAATATTTCTTTCTGGGAGTGTAAGAAGAAAAAAATTGACGGTTGCATGTGAGACTAATTACACTGTAAAAAGCACACTTGAATGATCATAATTTCAACATTTAATGGGCCTTCCATTTCAATGTTGATCACACCCGTGTTCGAGCATCCTCTCCGGTGAGACCAGTCAAATGGTGGTAGTATTGATTCCTGTCTCACTCAAACACTCCTTGAGGTCTTTTACAAATGGCGTAGCGGAGCTTAAAACCTCCACAAACGTCTCTAGAATCTACTAATTGCACTGATTGAATTAGGAAGGATTGTAGCTTCATAGGACCCAATGTCCTCAGGTCAGAGTAGTTAAAAGAGATTGATTCTCTGTTCGGACAATCAAGCATATCGTTTTTCTCTCAAGAGAAAAGCAACAAAATATAAAAAAGTCTGTCTGTCTGTCTATCTGTGACAGACAGACAGACAGACAGACAGACAGACAGACAGACAGACAGACAGACAGACAGACAGACAGACAGACAGACAGACAGACAGACAGACAGACAGACAGACAGACAGACAGACAGACAGACAGACAGACAGACAGACAGACAGACAGACAGACAGACAGACACTTCAGCATGGTTCAAAAACAGGCACACACATAATACAAAGACAACATGCACAACATGAAAAGTACAAACATATATATGGTTCCCAATTAGAGGTAACGACAATCAGCTGCCTCTAATTGGGAACCATTAACCCAACATAGAAATATATCACCTAGAACAAAAAACCCTCCTAAACAAAACACAAACTAAACACGCCAGACTGCTAACCCAGGCCTGGACGTGACACTGTCAAGTCTTAGATAATGATAAAAAATACTGTACAACATGTTAGTTAAAGAAAAAGTCTCATCATTTTATAGATCAGATCACATAAAAAAAAACAATTCTTCAGATCACGGTTCCTTTTGATGGGAGAGTGAGACAGAAAGGGAGGAACCCCTGCTTGGGCCTGAACCAGCTCAGGGTAAAATACTGCTGTGGTTTGCTAGTTTCACAGGTTGCGATTAGCATGCGTTAGTTGCAGCAGTCTGACACTGGCCCCACACTACACTGGCTGACTGGATAACATCCTTAATCGGTGGGCAGACAATCTTTGAGAACCTAAAGCCGCAATTACAGTAAGGTCAATCGATAATGACAGGTTTCAGATGAGGCTAAACGACTTGAATGAATTTTAAAAGGTGGCATAAATAATGCAAGGGCTTATGGCTGGCCAGACCAGAGCAGTCCAGTGGCCTGTTAAACAAAATGTATGTGAAGCAAGGAAGAAGCTCCTTTGCAGACCGCAACTCTCCCTTTTTTCTGCATTAATGAATTAGTGTGGGGGGCAGGCCCATGTCGTACAGTAGCAACTACAGTCAAGCTGTCAATGGAAATTAATGGGCTTCAGATACTTTTTTCTGAGACCTGCCACATGCACACAACTACTGTACTGTACGGCAGATTGAGGTTAGCCTGTGAATAGACTAGGCCTGTCAGTCATGCCAAAATTGTTTGTGTCATTGACGCTGTAGAAGTTGTGGATTCAGAGTGTGACGCATGGGTAATTCAATCAATAAGAGACCCAGTCTAGACCAAAGTCTGATCTAATTCCTGCAAATTAACCAGAAAGAAAAAAGGACCCCAAATGATCCATCTGATTGGTATGTGCAAAAGGATTTCAAAGGCGAAACCTTTGACACCAGGGCGAAAACGTCTCTGAATGTTAAAGCTACAATTTAAAACTTTTTGGGCGACTCGAACAAATTCACATAGGAATATTAGATATAGATATGTCCATCTCATTGAAAGCAAGTCTAAAAAAAAAGTAGATATATGCGCACAATTTCTATGTTTCTCATTCATAGGTTTTGTTTTTGAATCTTATACTTTGGGTTTCGTACACCAGCTTCAAACAGCTGAAAACACAATATTTTTGGTAATGGAAAATATATTTCACAGCGGTTTAGATGGTACAATGATTCTCTACACAATGACTGCTTGTTTTGTCACAAACTGAAATTAGACAAACTATTAGAAATTTAGCAACCAAGAAACGGCAGAGCAATATTTTTTATGAAATGATTCAAGATTGTTTTCTGCAAAGAACAAAAAAACTTCTTAAACATTTTATTGGGGTTTAAACTTTTTGAAGCCTGTCAAATCAAAGCATAACTCTGGATGCAAGTGAGTGAGTATGTTTCCCCCTTTACTCCTGCAATACTCTGTAATAAGCTTCCAGCTCTGACCTTCTAAATCTATCGATTGATGGCAAGCAAAGATAGCCACTGGCAAACTGCTTATCACAATAGACTATGCTCTATTGCTTTCTCTTCCACCTCAAATCCACATCCCTCTTCTTCCAAATGAAGGACAGACATTTTGGAGCCGTGTGTCAAGACAGATCTGCAATGGCCTCACGGTGTAATTAAAATTAATAGCAATTAAGAATATTCAAATGGAATCTGTTGACATTGGGAGAGACACCTCGGTAACGCCATGTGTTTAAGTATTCAAATACCACGCTGATTAGGCTCCATGAAATTAAATCATTTAACAATATTGCAAAACATTGCTTACTTGCAAGGGGTGGAAAGGGACGTTTATAAGTAAAGGAACTGTGGCAATCACAGAGATTATTGCAGATCCCTGATGGAATGGAAAATAGACTGTAGGCAATAATATATTTCCTAAACTCAAATAAACATTAAGCATTAATGAATTAGTGTGTGGGGGGCAGGCCCATGTCATACAGTAGCAACTACAGTCAAGCTGTCAATGGAAATTAATGGACTTCAGATACTTTTTTTCTGAGACCTGCCACACACACCTTATGTACTGTAGGGCAGATTGAGGCTAGTCTGTGAATAGACTTGCCAGTCATGCCAAAAGAGGGCAACAGTGGAAATCATTGACTGTGTTTTATTATTTTATGTACTGCTATTGCTTTGATGCTGTGACTGATTGAATGTGCCTGGGGTTTAAGCAGCATTTAAGCACTGGCGTAGCTCTTACTGGCCCAGAAGATTTAAATTGAAGATGCTGAGTAATTAGTCTTCTAAGTACAGCTAAACTGCAGTTCAAAGGAACAAACAAAAGAATTACAAGTGCATAAATGCGAAGCCTTTATCTTTCATGCCATTGTGGTAGCTAGCTAGGCTGTATAGAACAATCTAATTTCATGAAGATCTACCAACAATCATTTACGCTCCATCCAATGACAACTATTGTTTCCTTCCTGCAATCCCTCCCTGCCTCCACACAAACACACGCACACACACACACACAGACAGACACAGACACCTTGTATGGGTTGTGCTCATAAAGCATGTCACCCATTTCATCAACATTTTCTCTTCCTGTCTCCCCTTGTTCACCTCCATTGATTCTGACAGGGGAGAGGCAAAGAAGGAGTGGGAGAAATGTGTGTGGAAGTTTGGCTCCTTATAAACCTAACATCCGCTCAGCCTCACTCCCCAGCCCCCCTCAATTACCCCTCCCTCCCTCCCTAAAAAAAGGTAGATCTATGCGCAATTATCCCTCCCTCCCTCCCTCCCTCCCTCCCTCCCTCCCTCCCTCCCTCCCTCCCTCCCTCCCTCCCTCCCTCCCACACCAATACCCTCACCCCCCTTCCCACTCCGATAAACCCCCATTGAGTAACAGTATCTGGTATATCTGTACTTACAAGGCTAGTAGGCCAGTACCCCATTGCAGTCGTTTGTTTGAACCAGTTCATAAGCTCATCGTCTGCAGTTGTAAACATGAGTGTATGAAATAAAGATGAACATCAGAGGTTGCCAGGGTACCTGCCACTTTATGATCCAAAGGGAAAGAGACAGGACTTACTGTAGCAGAGGGGTTCAAAAGTAATAGCAGGATTTTTTTCAGGGATTTCAGTTTCTGAATGTATGACTCGGGTCCTTTGGGTTTGATTACTATAAAACTAAATGAAAATTGACCATTCTTCTATTTTACCGTTGTATTCCTTGCGAGTCTAAACCGGACAAGGAGACATTGTAAGCGGTTTGCTGATGTGGAGTGGGGCTAACACTTAAAATCTCTCTCTTTCTCGCTCCCTGGCTATTCAAGCGATGATCAAGGGCTTCACATTCACAACGTCATTCCCTCGTTTTTTTCATCCTCCTTCTCTCGTTCTCTCCCTTTCAAAATTCCAGACTGGCCAACACAGAGGGCTCTCTCTTTCTCTCGATGTCTGTCTGTCTATCTGTGTGGGTGGCAAGTAGCTTAGCGATTAAGAACATTGGGCCAGTAACTGAAAGGTCGCTGATTTGAGTACCTGAGCCGATTAGGTGAAAAATCTGTTAATGTGCCCTAGATCAAGGCACTTAACCCTAACTGCTTCTGTAAATCACTCTGAATAGGTGGTCTACTAAAATAGAAAGAGCAGGGTTGGCCTGGCTAGCAGCTGACGGTGTGTCTGCCCTCGAATGGGGAGAGAACGAACCCTGAGAGGGGTTTAAACATCAAACAGTTTTATGACACACGCAATTAGTAGAAATGTTTTGTTTTATATTGGAATTTGGTCCAAAATGAAACAGTTTGTGTCATTGACATAGTCACTGTAGAAGTTGTGGATTCAGAGTGTGACACGTGGAATTCAGTCAATAAGTGACCCAGTCTAGACCAAAGTCTGATCTAATGCCTGCAAATTAACCAGAAAGAAATATGACCCCAAATTATCCATCGGATTTATATGTGCAAAAAGATTCCTGGCGAAACCCTTGGCAGCAGGGCGAAAACTGATCTGAATGTTAATGAAACTATTCAATAATGTTTTCAGCACAGAACAAAACAACTTCTTAAACATTTTATTGGGGTTTAAACTTTTTGAAGCCTGTCAAGTCATAGCATAACTCTGGATGCAAGTGAGTGAGTATGTTTCCCCCTTTACTCCTGCAATACTCTGTAATAAGTTTCCAGCACTGACCTTCTAAATCTATCGATTGTTGGCAAGCAAAGATAGCCACTGGCTAACTGCTTATCTCAATAGACTATCCTCTATTGCTTTCTCTTCCACCTCAAATCCACATCCCTCTTCTTCCAAATGAAGGTCAGCCATTTTGGAGCCGTGTGTCAACCCAGAGCCGCAATGGCCTCACCGTGTGACTGAAATCAATAGCAATTAAGAACATTCAAATGGCATCTGTTGACACTGGGAGAGACACCTCGGTAACGACATGTATTTAGGTATTGTGGCCTTGTTTTCCACAAATCCCACGGTGATTAGGTCCCATGAAATTAAATCATTGAATAATATTGTGAAACATCGCTTATCTTGACAAGGGGTGGAAATTGACATTTAGAAGTTAATCAACTGTGACAATTGCAGGGATTATAACAGATCCTTGATGGAATGGAAAATAGAGTGTAGGCAATAATATATTGAACCTAATAGTTTCCTAAACTCAAAGAAACAAAGGAAAACTATTTTTTTCGAGACTTCTGACTCATATGTGACTCACTACCTGGATTCGGTCTCATGTAGCAACATTTGAATTTCTGTTTTTTACATTGGATAGAGACTAGTAGAGACTCAGAGGTACAAAATGGTATATCATACACTGCATTTGAGGAAACAATGGGTTAGTAATTCTGCTTTGAAAGTTGATCAATTTGTCAACTCACTTTTGAGCAAACTGTCTTTCAATGTTTTGGTACTACTATTGGAGAGCCCTTCTTTGTCTATAAACCATTCAACATTTTTCACACCCTCTTAAGCCTTAGCTCCACCCATCTCTTTAAGGGTTTATCCGAGCATTCTGTAATAACTTGCCAACTACTTCCAGACATCTAAGAGAGAGATAACAGCTCACTGAACATTACTCGCCCTAGCAGAGCTGGTTAGGCTGTTATGTTATCCAGAGCATTGGTGACTGCGACTGTGCTGTCAGATTGTCCATTCGTAAATTCAGAGCCTTTCACGGTCAGAGCTCACATTGGACGCTCTGGCCAATAAGTAGGATTGATCCGAAAGCTCTGACCTCACAACAACCATCAATCACCCAAGCTAACTGGCTAGCTACATTCAGACACAATGAGAGAACACCACACTCTGACCATTTTACTCACCCTAGCAGAGCTGGTTAGGCTGTTTTCATGTTATCCAGAGCATTGACTGTAATTGTGGTGCTGGCAACAATTGAATTACGGTTTTATTGCCGACGTTTACTGACACCGGACATATTCAACAGGTGTTGAGCGTTAATGTATCAGTTATTCTGCGCTCTGGCAGGTAAACAATGAATCCTAGCGCATAACGTAACGTTAGTTAGCAAGCCAGCCAGCTAACGTTAGCTAGCTAGCTAACAGTTCACTTTAACTTGATATTAAAATACTTTGTCAAAATTAGAAACACATAATATCTGAAAATGTAGCTAGCTAGACTATCTTACCCGTTGTCTGAAATCGGAGTAGATGGCCAGAGCGAATTTACCAGCTAGTACATCTATCAACAGTTGCAGTGACATTCTATTGAAATGGATACTTGCATAGTATGTCTTTTGTTAAGACATGTAGCTAGCTAAACAATGGACCATAATCACAACTCATGATGTTACTATCCTGCATGAATCTGCAGGTAACTAACCAACCAGGTTCTATGGCAATAACTAGTCAAGCAAATGTGTCTGATACACGAAGAATAAGATCATACACATAACATTAGCTAGCGACCCAGCCAGCTAACGTTAGCTAGCTAACAGTACACTTGAAATGAAACCACTTTGTCAAAATTAGAAATGTGTAATATCTGAAAATGTAGCTTGCTAGACTATCTTACCCGTGGTTGGACGCGTCTCCTGTCTGATGCCATGCATGGTTGCTTTTAGTTTGAAGATGTCATGCAGACTGGTGTTTTCTCCATCTCCTTAGCTGTCATACTCAAATTCCACTGATTTCAAAACTCGGTCCTCCAGAAAGTGGAGAGCATACACATTACGTTAGCTAGCGAGCCAACCAGCTAACATTAGCTAGCTAACAGTACACTTTAACTTGACATTAGGTTTACGCAGATTAACAGAAATTCACTGAAAACCCGCACTACATTCTTATAATAACAGAATTTCACTTTTTATGTAGGCACATTTTGACCCGCTAATAGCCTAACCCCTGATCAAGCAACAGTATGGACTGAACATTCACATCCTGTTGCTGCAGGATTATTTTTCTACATCTGTATCTGGCTGCGTCAGGTGTGTGTGTGTGTGTGTGTGTGTGTGTGTGTGTGTGTGTGTAAATCCTGTTATTTTGATGCGTGATGAGCGATCGCAGCTTGACGGCTCCCCATGTAAAGATAGAGAGACAGGTGGCGCCGGGGAATCTGACAGGTTCACAATGAATAGTATGCAAATTAGGCTAAGGATTGTTGTGTTTTACCGGTGTGCTTGAAGACAACCCCCGGCTACCACCAGCATGTTTATGAATGTGTGTGTTTGTGTGTGTATGTTTATGAGCCTGTGACGCAAACACAAGTCAGTAATAACAGGTGATCAGCCATGACGTGCGCAGTGAAGCGTTGTGAATGCTACATAAATCTGTCTCCCGCCTCTGTTTCCCCTGCCTCCTCAGGCTCTTAGACAACTCTGTCAGGTGGTAGAAGAGCCCTTCTGTCTCACATGCACAGACAGACAGACCCACTCTGACAAACGCAGGCAGGCACACACACATGGACGAATACAAGCACGCGCACACACACAAATGTTGTCAGGCAGGCACACACACATGCACGTGAAGAGCCCTAGCCTTCAGCATTCTAACACTACACTTACATGTATGTCCTGACAGTTTGACGACCTCACAGTGAAATTCTACACAGGGTCGATGTGCAAATTAAAATGAATTATACGATGGGAAAATACTGTCTACAACTAAAATGTTGTCTACAACTAAAATGATTTCAAGGGAGAGCGCGCAAGAGAGAGAGCAAGCAAGACAGCAAGAGAGTGGGCGAGAGAGAGAGAGAGAAAGAGAGAGAAAGAGAGCATCACTCACAGCTCAACACCAGATATATTGTGCCCCTTTCTTTCCCAGTTGAGCTGCTCAATGTCTTGCATCCTAGATTTCAGACTTTTCCACAGCCGCCCCAGCTCTCCTCCGCACCGCCACGTTACAGCGGTGGTCGTATTTTATCTCCTCCTCTAACACATCATGTAATTACAGCTTAACAGGGTTTAATGCGACCTTGAAGTTTGATAGCTTGCAGATGAGCTGATCCCTCTACAGGGATGCCTGTCCTTGGATAGGGAATGAGGAACGGGGGGGGGACCAGGGATCCCTACACAGTTGAGGATTAGAACTAAGAGGGAAAGAGGGAAGGGAGTCCTTCTTTTCAACTGGGAAATTATAGGATTCTTCAGGTGACCGAGGATGTTGTTGAATGAGCAGTGAACACGCTCTGTGTATTATGGAGGGAGGGATGCGTGTCATGTCGTGTCATGTCCTTCATTTGGTTGTATAGCAGAGATACGCGCCCCCCCGCTAACGTTATACACATATATATATATACATATATATATATACACATATATATATATATATATATATATATATATATAGGCTGTGTTGCTTAGCCTCTTAACTAGTGTGTGTTTATGAGGGTTGTGTGTCTGTGTGTTTTTGTGTTTTGACTGGTCTCACTCCCCCTATTAGATAGGTAATTCATTAGGACTGATGGATTTAGGGGCCCGCGATAATGATCTCGCTGTGACATCTCATTTATTTATCTCAAGGAGAGACTGATACACTGTCTTTACAAAGTGATGAAGCCCTACAGACACGCAACCACACACACACATACGCGCACACACACGCGCACACACGCGCACACACACGTGCGCCCACTAAAATCAAAAATATTCATACAATGAACATACTCATAACTCTGCAGAATTGGGCGTCCCTAAGAGGTCCCGTATTCAAGATCACTGACATGATAAATAACCGTGCAACGTGGGCTAAAAACTAATTTCACCGGAGACAAGTCCCTCATCGTCCTCGATAACAACTAGGGTCTTCTCAGCACGTCTCAGCCCCAAGGTTATAACTGGAAGAAATCATTACAGCAAGACGGATCGTCAAACCTACAGGGATCCCCCCAACACACACCCATGACACAAACACCCCCCACACACCCCCACACACACACCTCCGTTCCCAATGCCTATCATAGGCAGTTTGTTTATTTCCATTCTAATGGCCAGCACCGAGCTGTCACATCACAACTGCATGTCCCAGCTATTCTTACTGCCTCCTCCACACTCCTCCCTATTTCTCTACTGGTACAATTGGCTGCTCAGCACATTTAAAACACATTAAAATGTGCTTGGCAGCTACCTATTGTTACCCCCCTCTAGCAGTATCTCCATAGGTCCTTAATGTGATGTATACCATAGCAGTGGGTAACAGCCGTCACCATCCACCATCATTTCCTCATGTCTTAGCATACGTTCCAAATAGCACCCTGTTCCCTATTTAGTCCACTACTTTAGACTAGAGCCCAGAGGATGGGTCCATAGGGCTATGTGCAAAGGTCTTGCACTATCTAGGGTGCCATTTGGGATGCAGCATCACTCTCCCCTGCAATATGCAACATCCAAGACAAAAGTTTCTTAGTTAGATTGTTGTGTGTCCAGCATGGAACAGGAACATGCCAAATCAGCAGAAATACCATAGCAGTATCCGTAGCGGTATTCTAAAATACCTGACTCAGACTCAAATCAAGGAATCCTCAGGTGAGCTGCGATACGAGTTGCACTAAAATGTTCGATGATTACATATATTATCATATCACAAACTACGGTTATTTCCTTCTGGCGAAAAATCTCCCATTAAATCAAAAACCATGACATCTACTCACGTCAAGTCATTCCTATTGAGTTTTCTTAACTTGATCGAACCCAGTCACTCTGATTGTCAAGGCAATTCCAATTAACTGGTCATTCGTGTTTGTTTGCTGTTGGAGGCTGGAGGGACTTAATGTACCCTGGGGGACGTGGCGGAATCGTGCCTTCATGATCTCCTGATCTGTCCATTGATTATAGAGCTTGATACGATGGGGCCTAGAGGGTGCACCCAGCTTCCTTATAACGCAGCCTGTTGTTTGCTCCCCATGTCTTAGTGCGGCTATGGACGGAGGTTGGTTAGATCTGTGGGGGTTGTAGACAGGGGGTAATGTTTGTGTGGGGAGGAGGGGAGAGTTAGTGTGGGGAAAGGGTTGTGATTGTGAGGTGTGTGTGAGAGAGAGAGAGAGAGAGAGAGAGAGAGAGAGAGAGAGAGAGAGAGAGAGAGAGAGAGAGAGAGAGAGAGAGAGAGAGAGAGAGAGAGAGAGAGCGACAGAGGAAGACAGAAAAACAAATCACCAACAGACAGAGTGTGTGTTGTTTGTGAATGTGTGTGTGTTGCTCAATGGCCCAGGCAGCAGCCAACCACTGCTGTCGTCATCTCCCCTTCACTCTTACCCTCCTCCTCCCCCTCCACCCCATTATCGCCTGGCGCATCAATGCAGCCAGTGTAATTGGAATGATCAAACTCGGTTTTCCAATAATGTGGACACTATCATCACCTCTAATGAAGTGGATAGTGGCTCTGACGGCTCTAGCTGAAACCGCAGCTGGGGGATGGGGAGAAATACACCTGGGTCACGTCCCAAATGGCACCCTATTCCCTGTTCAAAGTGCACTTCTTTTGACCAGGGCCAATAGGGAATACGGTGCCATCTGGGATGCATCCCTGATAAAAACTTTTGTCCTCCTCCACCACCAAGCCTTTTAGATGGCCGGTTTGAGTGTAATCTCTGTGTAACATTGGTGGGAAATGGCAGATACAGGAAGTGTTACATGTTTAACACGGATCCTTTGCCTGGCACTGGAGAACAATTGAGAAGTCAGTAGGTGAGATGATGGTCTATACTGTACAGTAGAACAAGAGGGGATGGTATGATGGTGGTCTACTGTATTTAGTGTCTATTCATGGTCTGATTGGGTGCAGTGGAGGTGTTCTGGTTATGCTAGGGGACGCTCTCTCTCTCTTTCTCTTTCTCTCTCTCTCTCTCTCTCTCTCTCTCTCTCTCTCTCTCTCTCTCTCTATATATATATACATATATATACTCTAGTATCAGTTACTCCTAGGCTTTCCATCCCACCCTATCTAGCCACACACACAAGTCCATTTGCCCCGTCAACTGTCTGAGAGAGCAGCTTGTTAACTTCTTCACTCCAACGAGCTTCGGCAGTGAAGGCAGGGAGGCAGCGGGCCCACCGGCTGCAGGCTGCACTGGCTCGGGCTCTAATGGCCATCACAGCCAGAGAGACAGAACCTGGCCAGAGAGAATGGGAGAGGGAGGGAGGGATGGAGAGTCAGAGGGAAGGGGAGGAAGGGATTGGGGGGACCAGAGCGAGAGAGAGAGAGAGAGAGAGAGAGAGAGAGAGAGAGAGAGAGAGAGAGACGAACACAGACATATTCCAGATATGATCATTGAAAAACAACTGATAGGTTTCTGCTTGTCCATCTAACAAAACGTAAGGGACGGAAGGTGTTGTGTGTGACATGGAGAGAGGGGCTTCTGGGTTGAAAGAAGAGCTATTCTGTTCTTTCTTTCGTTTCTTCAGGGGACTTGTGGCGTTGTAGTGTGTTTAGGGCACATTTCAAAATCAAACGTCTTTCATCTTGTTCATGTCGGTGTGGCATAATCAGTTTATGTTTACACGGATACCAGAATAATACCTTGGCCCGTCTGCAAATAGGGCAATACAATACAAAACCTGAGGAAATTACATTTTAACAGTGACATTTTGACAAATTCAAAAGGGCTCTACATCACATCTAGTTCATGTCGGTGTGTTCAATCAAGTAATCAGCAATGTTTACACGGATATCAAAAATAATACCTTGATCCACCTGCAAATAGGGCAACACAGTGGAAATCTGAAGAAATTACACTGTAGATGGAAAATGTTCTCTTGCGTTTTTCTCTCAGGAGAGCGTGACATGGGCTTGTTATTCATCGTTCATGAATAGGAATATAATGGTTATTTTGAGCAGCGTACTTCACGATCCCAAAAAAAGGTGAGAGCGAGAGAGGAGACTATTTTGCCAGGGTTAAAGAAAACACTAACACTAATTGGTTAAGGGTTACTTGAAATAAGGCATGCATTTCACATGGCACCCTTTTCCCTATATAGTGCACTACTGCACTATGTAGGGCATAGGGTGCCATTTGGGATGCAGAGGTCTTGTTTCCTTGTGAGTGATAGCTATAATAAAGTGTTCTTATCAAGGAGTTTGTAAAGTAAGACATTCATGTATAAGTACATTACACAACATGTCACAAAGTTGATCTCATGGTGTTGTGAACCAAACTACTAGTTAGAGGGTGGGAGGGTTTCCAGTGTTTGTTTGTTTGTTTACTGATACTGCATGGGACAGAAGAAAAAAACAGACATCAAAACAGCCAGCGCCATCTGTTAACAAAAGGAAAGTCTATGACCTAGTTTGAGCTCTCTCTCTCTCTCTCTCTCTCTCTCTCTCTCTCTCTCTCTCTCTCTCTCTCTCTCTCTCTATCTCTCTGTGTCTCACGCTCTCTCTCTCATTCTGTCTAGCTCTCTCTCTCTCTCTCTCTCTCTCTCTCTCTCTCCCCCTCTCTATCTCTCTGTGTCTCTGTCTCTCATGCTCTCTCTCTCTCTCTCTCTCTCTCTCTCTCTCTCTCTCTCTCTCTCTCTCTCTCTCTCTCTCTCTCTCTCTCTCTCTCTCTCTCTCTCTCTGTCTCTCTCTCTGTCTCTCTCTCTCTGTCTCTCTCTCTCTCTCCGTCTCTCTCTCGCTGTCTCTCTGTCTGTCTCTCCTAGATCAAACATATCTCTCTCATTATCTTCCCATTGAAAATAGAGGCTATGGTAAGAGACACTCCACATGTAACACGCTGGATGTGACATGACTGTTGCAGTTGAGGTCGATTAGGCCGCTCTGTGTGTGTGCTGCATTACACAGTGTCTTTAACATGGAGCCATTGTATGGAACTAGAAGTGCTGTAGTTTACCACTACCAACTATGCTACCACTTGTGGGCTTAGAACTAACTGCATGTAGAGCGAAGCAAAGTGAATAACGTGACAACAGAAGATGAATCGGTTAGCGATTATACTCCTTGACAGCAAACAGGGAAGCCAAGTAAAAAAACAAACAACACAGACCACAAAATAAAAAGCCAGCCTCCAGTTGGGAATAATAGAAAGGCACCGAAAAAAGAAGACAAACTATTTTAGTTCCTATTTAAAGCTGGGGATGGTAATTGGTGATGCACCGGAGCAATTGTTCCTGAACGCTGTTGAAAAAAGGTTTGAAAAAAGAATAATATGAAAATGGAACAACTCCACTGGGGGACAAGCATTATTATTTGCAGAGACCAACAGAAAACTAAAATAAACGGTTGGAAGAAAGGGAAAATAGAACAACCATTTTTTAAAGAGAGGACTATTTTCTGTTACATTTGCTATTATTTCCTATTTCCTAACAGGTTGGAACTGAACAAAGCCTGTTGAGGAAAATGGCCCCAGTGACTATAAACAGGATTGGTAGTGGTGGTTAGTGGTGGATTCTAGTGAACAGAGGGATTTAATCTTTGACTAGTTTCTCAGCTGGCGGTGGTTTTGCACACTGCATACAAAGATTTCAGCTTTGGCTAGATTGCCATTTCATTTTGCTATCAAATAACTTCCAGAAACATCGTTAGAACTACCACTCAAACAAGGCAGGCTATGAAAACCCCACAAGTGAGACATTTTCAGTTCTTCTCCAGAGACAATCAGTTACATCCAAACCTAACCGATTTTCTGTTTTGAGGTTTAATTAATTTCTCACAGGATCTTATTTATCTTACTACATCCCGCTACAGCCCAAGCTTGTCCTTCCTCCTCGGGTGAGGCTGTAGGCAAATCTCTCTCTCTCTCTCTCTCTCTCTCTCTCTCTCTCTCTCTCTCTCTCTCTCTCTCTCCCTTTCTTTCTCCCTCTGTCTCTCAGTCCTCTTCTCTCTCTCTTGATCTGTGGATTGAAAAGCATGCAAGCAATTCCTTGGTGCTGACAGCTGTCCTGCTCTTCTGTGGAGCGAGAATCACACTTTGTCTCTGGGACTGGTGATGAGACTACTGAGGTATGATGGTGATGAGAGTTATTGGTTGTGTCCCAAATGGCATATTGAATAGGCTGTTATTTGGGACACAGACATTATTATTACCCCAATACCCAGACTAGATGTCATGTTGTTTGTGGCTATTTCTTGACCTCTCACAGTGTTATGTTTAAAAAAGATTATTGATTTACATTTTCCCTTGTCCTGTTGTTGCAGTATTGACTTTCTGAGTTTAGGTGCTGCTAGAAATGTTGGTTCTGTATGTTAGAGTTCAGTGGGGTCATATCGAGACAGTATTGTTATTGACGGTTAGGTTGACTTGAGTGGTTTGCACCTTCGTGGTTGAGTTTACTTTTCCTAAGTTGGAGTGTTTTTCCCCCAGAACCTTTAAGTACCAAAGGATCATTTAAGTTGTATTTAATTAACAGATGCACAAATAGAGCCCTAGGGGTGCTGGAGCACCTCCCCCTTTGCCCTCCTATAAAAAAAAGTGCCCTTTTGATTGGTGCCGTTTGTCTTTTCTTTAAATTGCCTATCCAACTAGATCATTTCTCATTAACTCATAAATAAAACAAAAATCCCCTCCCCCGCCATTCTGCCACAGTGAGTGCGGCAGTGCGTTGCTGCGCTTGTCTTGGTCACATGCACAAGCTTCCCACCTGCACCAGGCAGTGATTTTGAAAGGAATACCTTCATAGGTTACTTAGAAATTTCTAGCATGTGTTGTCTCATGGTCAGGGACATGAAAGAGGGTGACTGCATTTGGCATCTGTTAGCAGCAGAACCAATTAAAATAGAGTAAAAAATAGTTAGTAGAAATGCATGGATGGAATTAAGGTAGATTTTGAATGCCTGCCCCATCAAAGGTCTGTGCACAACCCTTCCTCCACGTATGGTCTAAATAAGTTTCATGAGGGTTGCATAATTCCATAACAAACAATGATAGGGTGTGGCGACAATTTATTCATTTTGATTCAAATATATGTTTATATTGCGACATCCCAGTAATGCTGTTTACTAAAACACTCTCACCCTCAAGGTAATAGCCCTAAATAGGCAGTCATTAATTGGAGCCAAATATTTGGAGTTCTTACTAAGTGTTTAAGTATTCATTGAGATTCATGAGATGGTACATCCCATATACAGAGAAAGAGCTTCTTGCCTGCAGACTTGCCACATTTATTAACATTCATGAAAGAATTATCTACCTTTCAAGTTATCTTTCAAATAAGCATATACATTGTAAAGATGGTATTTTATGATAGTAAAATGAAAACGTATTAAAATACTTCAGTACAATGAGTATATCTGGGAAACACCTTTTTATCTGCAATTCAAATTTGAATCACTACCTTGTTAATTAAAAAACTCAAACACATCATTTACATCAAATCATTCCACATTAATTGAGTCTCATTATCAGAAAATCATCACTCTGAAGTCCTGAGAATCACATGCTCCCCCAAACCTTTATCTTCCCTCTTGCTATTTTTACCCAATTTAAACAGAAAATGTGCTGGACAGCTATTCGATGAGGGGGTGCTCCAAACTCCGCACTTTAACATCAAACATGTTTGAAGATTGCAAATATTCATGATGATAGGAAGCTTTTAGGAAGAGGAGGATAAATACCTCTGATATTATTACAAGTATGTCAACAGGATGAGAGAAAGAGAGAGAGAGAGAGAGAGAGAGAGAGAGAGAGAGAGAGAGAGAGAGAGAGAGAGAGAGAGAGAGAGAGAATATCAATGGACTGCAGCAGCAGACTAGACAGTCACAGTATCTTGAACTGTCCAGCAACAGCAGATCTAGCAATTTAGTTTTTTTCTATATACAGTACTTCTCTGGTGTATTTGTCCTATTTAGAAGGAGCTCCTAAAAACTGTATTCACCCCACCAGTGAGTGACTTGTGGAAGGATAAGCAGTGGATGAGAGGGAGTATGACATGGTGATTTAAGTCTGAACAGGGCTTTTCGTCTCTCTCTAGCGTGGGCCCAGACATCACTGCCCTGGGACAGGGGGATCACAGGTTCACAGACTGCAGACTGCCCCACCTGTTTCCTCCAGGTTTCTTTCCTGTTCCCAAGGAGACACCAGAGAGGTGAGTTCCAGGAGAGTTCCAGGAAATGAGATGGAAATTTGTCACACATGCAGAGGCGCAAGTACACACACACACACACACACACGTGTGCGCAGTGGCACTCACACACACACACAAGCACACACAAGCACACACACCATAGTCCCTCTTCAAACACACACCTATTCCCTGAGCAGCTGGTGCAGCCGAGAGCTCTTTCAACTCCTCTCCACAGAGAGAGACAGAACTCTCATGACTAATTCTGTAAGGCTTAGCTATGCTGACCTCCCGACCTCTGTCACTGTCATGCCCAAAGTTTCTAAAAATGTTAGCAAACCCTTCACATAACATTCATTGGCCATGAAATGTGATTATTCTTCAAGGCGGTGATGAAGACATTTTGGCGAGCGCCGACGAAAACAGCAGCTTTATTCCTTCCCCCAAAACAACAAAAAACTAAAATCACAACTAAATTAATATGATGCATATTAGGCTCGAATTACGTATGCCTACTCTTTGGATCTCAGTCCAGACATCTGCGGCAAAAATATTTTGTATCATCTTTCCCGTGTGATGTGACTTATAACATACTCTAAGCCTCATCTCTCGCTAATGGTTTTTGACAATCAAGGGAATCGGCCAGTAATTCAATTTTGGCAGGGTTCTACAACGCAGAGAGAGAGGGTATGTGTTCTGTATGCTTTCATTGGAATACTATAATCAATCTATAAAGCCACGGGGGTTTAGGTTTAGTGAAGGGTGACGACAAGCATGGAAACCATGGTCCTATTCATTAGGGCAAGCAACGGAAAACATTTTCAAACGATTTGCAACGGAAAATGAAAATGAACATTTTTGATTGGACGAGTCCAGGAAGTACCTCCCCACTTCAGTCTGTTTATATCCGTTTGGAATACAGCCCATGTAAAAAGGAATCTGTGACTGGTCTTCATTTTACAGCACCCACCAATGGCTTACTACTGTAGCCTATACGCGTGAGGCTTATGGATGCTTTGACACATTTTGAGGTGTAATCCAACTGTTAAGTGTTTCATTAATTCATTAATTTGCTGAATAATGACGAGGATAATCTATTAGTCGTAAATGGCCTACAGCTGCAGGGTTAGGAGGAACATCTCACACGCTAAACACAGAAAACGGGGACATCCTAAATGGCTAAATGAGATAAATCTTTTTTTTTATCTAATGGATTCATATGAACACAGTTCTACAAAAACAATACATCCATAATCATCTGAATGAAGTAATATTATCTCTAACCGACAAGATCATGTTTTTGATTTTGATTTGCGAACAGAAGCTTGATTGCGTCAGTCCAATAAGATAGCAAGAAAAATGACTCACCTCGCATACTATCATCCACTGGTCTTGTAAAACATGCTTCTATAAAGCACTCACAACTCCTTTTTAAACCTATGCCGTCACACCACCATGTCCAACAAGGATTTTACTGCATCCAATAAAACCATGTCTTGGAAGTAATTTCTCACAATCAAAGCTCCAACTATAATTACAAGTGATAATTGTTTTTAGCTCTACAGAGACAGTGATAGGATGGGATTATATTACGTGAGAAAGAATAACTGTTGACTGAAGATTCTATTGATATTTCATAATGTAATTAACTTAGTGTAATATTATATTACCAGTTCCTACAAAGCTAGCACTCAGTCTGGCACTTGAAGGAAGTCTAGGACAGACTGAAGCCAAGTCTCAAATAGCACCCTATTTCCTATTTCTGGACAGAAGTAGTGCACTATATAGAGAATGGGCTGCCAATTGAAACACAACCTGATTAAATCTGTCTGAGGACAAATAAAGTGAATCAATCAAAAGTGAACAGGAATCTACATGCTTGGCAGCAGCGGTGGGATCCAGGCAGGGGCATAGTATATAGAGTGACCATATAAAACCCATCCGAAAGGGTACACTATTTCCTATTTTGTGCACTATAAAAAGTAGTGTACTATATTGTACTTTATATAGAATAGAGAGCCATTGCAGACACACATTATTTAACACTGAACAGGAAGCTACATGCTATCTTACATTTGGTGGCAGTGGTGGGATCCAGGCCTGGAAATATTATGGACTGACCGTATAGCTAGTTGGCCTATATATCAAAATCCAACAGACACCAAGGAATGTTCTGAAATGATGTCGGATGAGATGAGAGGACATGGGGGTGAGGAAGATATAGTACTGTGGCTGTCTAGATGAAGATTTAGAAGACATAGTACTGTAGCTGTCTAGATGAAAATATAGAAGACATAGTTCTGGAGCTGTCTAGATGAAGTTATAGTAGATATAGTACTGTAACTGTCTAGATGAAGATATAGAAGAAATAGTATATATAGTACTGTAACTATCTAGATGAAGATAAAGAAGCTATAGTACTGTAGCTGTCTAGATGAAGATATAGTAGATATAGTACTGTAGCTGTCTAGATGAAGATATAGAATATATACATCAGTACTGTAGCTGATATGAACTCAGCAAAAAAAGAAACGTCATCTCACTGTCAATTGCGTTTATTTTCAGCAAACTTAACATGTGTAAATATTTGTATGAACATAACAAGATTCAACAACTGAGACATAAACACAAGTTCCACAGACATGTGACTAACAGAAATTGAATAATGTGTCCCTGAACAAAGTTGGGGTCAAAATCAAAAGTAACAGTCAGTATCTGTTGTGGCCACCAGCTGCATTAAGTACTGCAGTGCATCTCCTCCTCATGGACTGCACCAGATTTGCCAGTTCTTGCTGTGAGATGTTACCCCAATCTTCCACCAAGGCACCTGCAAGTTCCCTGACATTTATGGGGGGAATGGCCCTAGCCCTCACCCTCAGATCCAACAGGTTCCAGACGTGCCCAATGGGATTGAGATCCGGGCTCTTCGCTGGCCATGGCAATACCCTGACATTCCTGTCTTGCAGGAAATCACGCACAGAACGAGCGGTATGGCAGGTGGTATTGTCATGCTGGAGGGTCATGTCAGGATGAGCCTGCAGGAAGGGTACCACATGAGGGAGGAGGATGTCTTCCCAGTAACGCACAGCTTTGAGATTGCCTGCAATGATAACAAGCTCAGTCCGATGATGCTGTGACACACCGCCCCAGACCATGACAGACCCTCCACCTACAAATCGATCACACTCCAGAGTACAGGCCTCGGTGTAATGCTGATTCCTTCGACGATAAACGCGAATCCGACCATCACTTCTGGTGAGACAAAACCGCGACTCGTCAGTGAAGAGCACTTTTTGCTAGTCCTGTCTGGTCCAGCGACGGAAGGTTTGTACCCATAGGCAACGTTGTTGCCGGTGGCGTCTGGTGAGGACCTGCCTTACAACAGGTCTACAAGCCCTCAGTTCAGCCTCTCTCAGCCTATTGCGGACAGTCTGAGCACTGATGGAGGGATTGTGCTTTCCTGGTGTAACTCGGGCAGTTGTTGTTGCCATCCTGTACCTGTCCCGCAGGTGTGATGTTTGGATGTACCGATCCTGTGCAGGTGTTGTTACATGTGGTCTGCCACTGCGAGGATGATCAGTGTCCGTCCTGTGTCCCTGTAGCGCTGTCTTAGGCGTCTCACAGTACGGACATTGCAATTTATTGCCCTGGCCACATCTACAGTCCTCATCTCTCCTTGCAGCATGCCTAAGGCATGTTTACGCAGATGAGCAGGGACTCAGGACATCTTTCTTTTGGTGTTTTTCAGAGTCTGTAGAAAGGCGTCCTTAGTGTCCTAAGTTTTCATTACTGTCAACTTAATTGCCTACCGTCTATAAGCTGTTAGTGTCTTAACGACCGTTCCACAGGTGCATGTTCATTAATTGTTAATGGGTCATTGAACAAGCATGGGAAACAGTGTTTAAACCCTTTAAAATAAAGATCTGTGAAGTTATTTTGATTTTTACGAATTATCTTTGAAAGACAGGGTCCTGAAAAAGGGACGTTTATTTTTTTTCTGAGATTAGTAGATATAGTACTGTCACGGTGTAGATGAAGGCATAGCAGTTATAGTACTGTGACTGTCTAGATGAAGATATAGAAGATATAGCAGCTATAGTACTGTAGCTGTTTAGATGAATATATAGAAGATATAGTACTGAATCTGTCTAGTTGCATATAGTAGATATAGTACTGTATTGGTCTAGATGAAGATATAGTACTGTAGCTGTCTAGATGAAGACATAGTAGATATAGTACTGTAACGGTCTAGATGAAGATATAGCAGATATAGTATTGCAACTGTCTAGATGAAGATATAGACTATATAGCACTGTAGCTATCTATATGAAGATATAGTACTGTAGCTGTCTAGATGAAGATATAGTAGATATGGTACTGTAACTGTTTAGATGAAAATATAGAAGACATAGTAGATATAGTATTGTAACTGCCTAGATAAAGATATAGAGGATATACAGTAGTAATGTAGCTGTCTAGATGAAGATAAAGAAGATATAGTAGCTATAGTACTGTAGCTGTTTAGATGAATATATAGAAGATATAGTACTGAATCTGTCTAGTTGCATATAGTAGATATAGTACTGTATTGGTCTAGATGAAGATATAGTACTGTAGCTGTCTAGATGAAGATATAGTAGATATAGTACTGTAACGGTCTAGATGAAGATATAGCAGATATAGTATTGCAACTGTCTAGATGAAGATATAGACTATATAGCACTGTAGCTATCTATATGAAGATATAGTACTGTAGCTGTCTAGATGAAGATATAGTAGATATAGTACTGTAACTGTTTAGATGAAAATATAGAAGACATAGTAGATATAGTACTCTAACTGCCTAGATAAAGATATAGAGGATATACAGTAGTAATGTAGCTGTCTAGATGAAGATATAGAAGATATAGTAGCTATAGTACTGTAGCTGTTTAGATGAATATATAGAAGATATAGTACTGTAACGGCCTAGATGAAAATATAGAGGATGTACAGTAGTAATGTAGCTGCCATGATGATAATATAGAAGATATAGTACTGTAGCTGTCTAGATGAAGATATAGTAGATATAGTACTGTTACTGCCTAGATGAAGATATAGTAGACATAGTACTGTAACGGTCTAGATGAAGATACAGCAAATATAGCACTGTAGCTGTATAGATGAAGAAAAAGTAGATATAGTACTGCAACGGTCTAGATGAAAATATAGCAAATATAGTACTCTAGCTGTCTAGATGTAGATATAGTAGATAAAGTACTGTAGCTGTCTATATGAAGATATAGAGGATATACAGTAGTAATGTAGTGGTCTAGATGAAAATATAGTAGATATAGTACTGTATTGGTCTAGATGAAGATATAGTACTGTAGCTGTCTAGATGAAGATATAGTAGATATAGTACTGTAATGGTCTAGATGAAGATATAGCAGAAATAGTATTGCAACTGTCTAGATGAAGAAATATAGACTATATAGCACTGTAGCTGTCTATATGAAGATATGTTACTGTAGCTGTATACATGAAGATATAGTAGATACAGTACTGTAACTGTCTAGATGAAAATATAGAAGACATAGTAGATATAGTATTGTAACTGCCTAGAGGAAGATATAGAGGATATACAGTAGTAATGTAGCTGTCTAGATGAATATAAAGAAGATATAGTACTGTAGCTGTCTAGATGAAGATATAGTAGATATAGTACTGTAACGGTCTAGATGAAGATACAGCAAATATAGCACTGTAGCTGTATACATGAAGAAATAGTAGATATAGTACTGTAACGGGGTAGATGAAAATATAGCAAATATTGTACTCTAGCTGTCTAGATGTAGATATAGTAGATATAGTACTGTAGCTGTCTATATGAAGATATAGAGGATATACAGTAGTAATGTAGTGGTCTAGATGAAGATTTAGTAGATATAGTACTGTATTGGTCTAGATGAAGATATAGTACTGTAGCTGTCTAGATGAAGATATAGTAGATATAGTATTGTAACTGTCTAGATGAAGATATAGTACATATAGTATTGCAACTGCCTTGATGAAGATATAGACTATATAGCACTGTAGCTGTCTATATGAAGATATGTAACTGTAGCTGTATACATGAAGATATAATAGATATAGTACTGTATCTGTCTAGATGAAAATATAGAAGACATAGTAGATATAGTACTGTAACTGTCTAGATGAAGATATAGCAGATATAGCAGTGCAACTGTCTAGAAGAAGATATAGTAGATATAGTACTGTAGCTGTCTATATGAAGATATAGAAGATATAGTACTGTAACTGTCTAGATGAAAATATAGAAGATATGATACTGTAACTGTCTAGATGAAGATATAGTAGATATAGTCCTGTAGCTGTCTAGATGAATATATAGAAGATATAGTACTGTTACTGTCTAGTTGAACATGTAGTAGATTTAATACTGTAATGCGCTAGATGAAGACATAGCAGATATAGTACTGTAGCTGTCTAGATGAAAATATAGTACTGTAGCTGTCTAGATGAAGATATAGTATATATAGTACTGTGACTGTCTAGATGAAGATATGGTATATATAGTACTGTGACTGTCTAGATGAAGATATATCAAATCAAATCAAATGTAATTGATCACATACACGTGATCAGCAGATGTTTTTGCAGGTGTATCAAAATGCTTGTGCTTCTAGCTCCAACAGTGCAGTAATATCTAACAAGTAATATCTAACAAATTACACAACACATACCCAATACACACAAATCTAAGTAGGAATGACAAGCAATTTCAGAGCGGAACGGACTAAGATACAGTAGAATAGTATAGAATACAGTATATAGATATGAGATGAGTAATGCCAGATATGTAAACATTAACTTCTTAGGGAGCGGCTGCATAGGTGACAGTTTCGGAGAGTCTGGCGTGCCCAAAGTAAAATGCCTGCCACTCAGGCATTTTTCGTTAGCGCCCCACTGCTCCCTAAGTAGTTAACTTCTTAGGGAGCAGCTCCCGAGGTGACGGTTTTGGAGAGTCTGGCGTTCCCAAAGTAAAATGCATGCCACTCAGGCCCAGAAAATAGGATATGCACATAATTAGTACTATTGGATAGGAAACACTCTGAAGTTTCTAAGAGTGTTAAAATAATGTATGTGAGTATAACAGAAGTGATATAGCAGGTGAAAACCTGAGGAAAATACATCCGGATTTGCAGTTTTTTTTGTAAATAAGCATCTTCTCTGTTGTGCAGGACTGAGACTGCAGATGTCAACAGTCAACAGTCAAAGACTGGGAATTCTAGCAGTGACCAGAAAGGATAGGGACAGGAAATTGTCAGGCGACCACTTTTGTAAACAAGGTTTGATGCGAGATTGTGAACGCGCACCACTTTATTTTTCTTTCCTATCGTTCACGTTATCGTCCGGTTGAAAAGAACTGATATAACAGGTATAAACCCGAGGAATTTCTGTCCTGGAAAAAGTGGTTTTGACACATTGTCTCATTTTGAACCACTCCCTATTGAAAACAGAGATATATAGGAGTAAGATTGCAGTACATATTGCTTACACTGGATGTCAACCGTCTCTAGACAGTGTTTGATGATGTTTAGTTGCTCTGGATGGTAATAGAAGAAGAATTTCGAAGTGGTCATCGGATGTAAACAGAACAGGATGCGCATTCACGGGCTCGCTCGTGAGCGCTGTGGTTTTTTCCTTTCCTATCGTCCAGTTTATAATCCGGTTGAAATATTATAGTAAATATACATAAAAGTGTTCCTAAGGATACATTATCAATGATGTTTGATAGTTCTTGGACAAGTATATAGGTATAGGTTGAACGTGTTCCCTTCACGGTTCAATGAGTGGACGCTGTATTTTATGATCATAACGCGCAAACCAAACAGAGATTTATGGATATAATAAATTACTTTTTCTAACAAAAGATCCATTGGATGTCTTCGTTGGACACTTGGGAAGCCCTCAGCAGAAGTTCTTCAAAAGGTAAGCGATTTGTTTTTGCTGTGAAATGTGTTTTGTGTGAACCACGATGGTTTATGAAAATATTGGAGGTGCTATCCTCAAACAATCAAATGTTGTGCTTTCGCCGTAAAGCGTTTTTGAAATCTGACAACGCTGTGATATTGCCAAGAAGCAGAGCTTTTGATGACTATGCAACACTTGTATATTGATGAATGTTTAATAATTCAACTTTTGGATTTAGAATTTGGCGCCTCACATTTCACCGGGTAGTATCGAGAGTGGGGCGCTAGCGCCCCAAAGTCTAAATTGCACCTGGGCTAGAATAATTCATTATGGCCTTTCTCTTGCATTTCAAAGATGATGGAACAACAACAACAAAAAGCATGTTTTCTTTTACCAGATCTAATGTGTTATATACTCCTGTATTAATTTCACATTTCCACAAACTTCAAAGTGTTTCCTTTCAAATTATATCAATAATGTGCATATCCTTGCTTAATGTGCATATCCTTGGTCCTGAGCTACAGGCAGTTAGATTTGGGTATGTCATCTTAGGAAAAAAGTTGAAAAAAAGGGCCGGATCCTTACCAGGTGACTGACAGAGTGGTTGATGATCATATTGTCAGTATGAGAAAACCACTAGTGAATGATTCTGAGAGGACCAGGACTGTGTCTGAAAGCACTAAGTAAACGATATAGGGAACAGAGCTCAGACGGTCTAAGTAGCCCACTATATAGGGAATATTGTGCCATTTCAGACACACATAGCACACCATATAGGGAATAGGGTAACATTTAGTACTAGATGACGTACTGGTGGGACAGCTTGGAGTGTGGGGACATGATGGGGAAATGGCTTGGTGTGTGTTTAGAGAGCCACACACAGCCACATGTTACCCTCTGCCAATCCCCCTTCCCCCTGTCTCTTTGTGCTGGAAGTAGGGTACACAGAGCAGAGCTCCAGCGCAGCACCAGTCTGCATGCCAAGAAGCAATTATGCCATTTCAGAGAGCACTGGTGTGCGTGCCATAGCTGGTCAAACACAGAACAGACACAGAACTCACCCCTCCCGTCCTCCTCTATTCAACCAAATGGTCAAGGGTTGCCACTCAGCCACTCTTACCCTATAAGAGCTGTCACCGTGCATGTCACAGTCCCCTCCACAACCAGTGCTAAAAGCCTTGCTTCTGAATAGGGGACCTTCTGTGACAACAGCACATGTGCCTACTCCAGGGGCTAACAAAAGAGGCAGTCACAGTCTAGGATAAACATGTCTGCCACCAAGATCGTAGACACTTACTTCTGTATATTCGGTGCTCTATACTGTGTCGTATCTGAGTGCTGTTGCAGAGAACGTTCGATTACTGTATGAACACTTTCTACACATTCTCTGACTATTGTTCTAACATCATTTAAATGTCACCGAGTGTACAAAACATGATTAGGAACAACTCCCTAATATTGAGTTGCAACCCCTTTTGTCCTCAGAATAGACTCAATTCGTCGGGGCATGGATTCTACAAGGTATCGAATGCGTTCACAGGGATGCTGGCCCATGTTGACTCCAATTCTTCTCACAGTTGTGTCAAGTTGGCTGGATGTCCTTTGGGTGGTTGACCATTCTTGATACGCACAGGAAACTGTTGAGCGTGAAAAACCCAGCAGCGTAGCAGTTCTTGACACACTCAAACCGGTGCGCCTGGCACCTACTACCACACCCCGTTCAAAGGCACTTCAATCTTTTGTCCTGCCCATTCACCCTCTGAATGGCACACATTCACAATCCATGTCTCAATTGTCTCAAGGTATAAACATCCTTCTTTAACCCGTCTCCTCTTCTTCATCTACACTGATTGAAGTGGATTTAACAAATGACATCAATAAGGGATTATAGCTTTCACCTGGATTCACCTGGCCAGTCTGTCATGGAAAGAGCAGGGGTTCCTAATGTTTTGTCCACTCAGTCTGTCACAAGTGGTGCTTTAGGCTGATCCATTGCATTCTGACAGACTGTTTGCATGACAATGTGCTGCATGACTGTAACTGAGGCCGGCTTTCTCTCTAAAGTATGTTGTTTGGATGTATTTAAAAAGCAACACCTGATAAGTCTTATAATTGTGGAGTTTGACCGTTTTTATTGGGATATACAGTGTTGGTCTCCCAATGACTGTGTGTGCACATTCACGTGTATTAGTGTTTCTCTTCATATCTCTTTTTCAGTGAGTGCTTTCCATAATATAATTACATTACATTGCACAACACCACCGCAACAGCCGCACGTCATTAACTAACTCCAGTGCTGTCAGCTTTTACAAATGACACGACAAGTGATGTTCTGCCCTTCGTGACACTCGCTTCCAATGGAACTCTACATTCCGGTTCAATGCCTTTCTACTATTGAGTTTCTATTATGACAGGTGTACACTTTACCGGGCCATGTAGCGTATAAGAGATGATTTGGAGTGTCACACAGTGGCAACAGAGTGTGTGTGTATGTGTGTACAGATGTGGCCACTCACCATGTATTCCATCCAAGCAGCCCACTCTCTCCCTCAATTACAGTGACATAGTGCCATACAGGACAACAAACACCAACTTCCCTCTTTTTTCTCTGTTTTGTTCATCAGAGGGCCCACTCTGAAGAAAAAGAAAAACATTACCGTTTGTAATAGACTTACATCGGAGTATAATTTATCCCTGACATGGCAAAAGACTTGAGTAATTCCGGTGTAACTCAGCCGTAATACAATCAGTGTTTAACTTACTGTGCTTGTGTTTGAATATTAGTAATTTTCCACCTATTGATTCCTTTAAAGTGAATTTGTGCTTCTATTTCATCTTAGGTGCTGCTTGCCAGGCGAAGCCTTCAGGTATTATTCTTTTATTATGGTGAAGTCACAGTTGAAAGTAACTGTTTGCTTTCAAAAGAGTTGTCGGTTTGAAAATCCAGGTTTGCGTGGAGAAAGTATACCCATTTTTTTAAAGATTATGGGGACAGATTATGGGGACAGTCTAGGAAGGCAATGGGCATGGGTTATTGGGACACACCAGGAAGGCAATAATGTGGGTTATGGGGACACTCCAGGAACCTTCTTCCATAATCTTCTTCCATACAGCTTCTATCTGAAGGCCATCAGACTGTAGTAAATAGTCACCACTACCCGGCATCCGCCCAGTACCCTGCCCTGAACTTAAGTCACTGTAAATAGCCGGCTACCACCCGGTTCCTCTACCATGCACCTTAAAGGCTGCTACCCTATGTACATACTCATGGAACACTGGTCACTTTACTAACGTTTACACACTGTTTTACCCACATGATATGTATGCTGTTTTCTAGTCAAGATCAATCCTATTTAACTATTGCTGTACATATACCATTCTTAAGATATACTACATATTCTATCCATTTAATGTACATATTATCTATACATCCAAACACACACACACACACATATACAGTATACTTATACTCCGGACTCCGACATTGCTCGTCCTAATATTTCTATATTTCTTAATTCCATTATTTTAATATTAATATTAATGTATATTGTGTGTATTGATAGATATTACTGCACTGTTGGAGCTGGAAACACAAGCATTTCGCTACACCCACAATAACATCTGCTAAATATGTGTATGCGACCAATAGCATTTGATTTGATTTGATTTGAGGGAACAAGGTGGCGGAGATAAGGGAATATCTCTCAGGAGCTTCTGAGACTCAATCGTCTGCGACTGTATTGTGGATCTGAATGTTCTGAACTTAATTGAATTAGATAAAGGCCTATAGCAGTCATCCGACATTTAAAAGAGGAGGAGGAAGGATAAGAGAAAAGCCACTTTGGGCTTTCATATCATCTCTCCCCAGGCAGACAGATGGAGGAAAAGGGTATACAGACTCTTCCCAGCACGTATAGTGGCAGGTATCACTACGGACTCACCACCCACGACACACAATCACTAAAACTGCCTGAGCAGATCGGTATCACTACCCCCATGCTAAACCGGCCCAACCATTATAGACACAACGATAAGCATTCTACAAGTTACTATTTTAAGGATCACTTGAATCACTTGAATTATGCTCTACATCCTTCACGACTCCTTCCTCTCTCCACTAGAATACCTTGGCAGAGGATGATTTTGATTACGATCAAATGTGAAATGTCAATAACACGCATGCAAGACGTCTGCCTCCATTGTGAAATCATGTTTGGAGTTTTGTTTTTGCTTTTCAGAAGAAAAGATGGTTTCCATGGCAAACTAAAGTTTTTTTTCTTTTCTCTTCATAACAAAAGAGATATTTTATTCTTCACCTGGATGAATACCTACCTTCCAATCTTCCTTTCTTCGCTTTAAAGACAATATAATTTGTTCCCCTGCAATTAGCTTATAAAAGGCGTTTCTCAGATGCTATTGACTTGTTGGTTTATCTTTTCGCTATAGAGATGGAGTAGGCAACCCAAATAAAAGGCATTATCACCAGTGTGCTCTTTACTATACTCTACCTTTTTCTACAAGCAATTTATCTGTGTTTGCTGCCATCTCTTCCCAAGATTGAATGTTACATTTAGTGCCGATCTCGGCCACCCTGGCAGTCTGACAAATTAAGCCAATAGGCGGTTTGGGAGACACCTAGTGCAACAGTTATTGAAGTTGATCACTTATAATTTGCATATAGATAAGGCATTCTTCGGCAGACTAAATGTTTAGCATATAAATTAGATTTGTACTATTTTCTTCTAAAATGCCGAAATGTATTGAGCGGAAAAAGTCAAACAAATCTCTGTGGTATGGGTGTTTGAAAAGTTTAGGATTGAATAATTGTAAAGACGTTTGTAATGGCTGTCTGCAATTACCCTAACCACTTTGGCCTCAGTGTTGATCCATACCCTCTACAGTGCCTTGCAAAAGTATTCACCCCACTTTTTCCTATTTTGTTGCATTACAACCTGTAATTGAAATAGATTTTTATTTGGATTTAATGTAATGGACATACACAAAATAGTCCAAATTGGTGAAGTGAAAAACAGAAAAGTGGTGCGTGCATATGTATTCACCCCCTTTGCTATGAAGCCCCTAAATAGGATCCGGTGCAACCAATTATCTCCAGAAGTCACATAATTAATTAAATAAAGTCCACCTTCAAAAATTCCAGTGGCTAGATGTGCCAAGCTAATAGAGACGTATCCCAAGAAACTTGTAGCTGTCATTGTTGCAGAAGGTGGCTCTACAAAGTATTGACTTTGGGGGGTGAATAGTTATGCACGTTCAAATTTTCTGTTTTTTTTGTCTTATTTCTTGTTTGTTTCACAAGTAAAAAATATTTTGCATCTTCAAAGTGGTAGGCATGGTGTGTAAATCAAATGATCCAAACCCCCCAAAAATCTACTTTAATTCCAGGTTGTAAGGCAACAAAATAGGAAAAATGCCAAGGGGGGTGAATACTTTCGCAAGGCACTGTACATTCACCCCTTTTCTGTTCATTGTTTTGGTTTATCCATGTCAACACAGTGACCTGCCACTGCCAAGGAAAAGCAGGTCAGAACAGTATGAATGCTGGAGAGCCTGGTTGGATGAAACCAATTTGAGATGGCTGCCTTTTCCGGGCTCTCAGAATAACAAACTGTAACTTGTAATGGGTACATAGAATGTTCTGTATCTGAAAAATTGAGTATTACTACCCACATTGAATCTGTACTAATTAAGAAGTATTTCAGTTCACCAGAATAAGTGCAAACTATGTGCCCATTAAGGTAGAAAGGGTCTCCGCATTTTCTACAAGGCACCTCAAAGCACTTGAATTAACATGTAATTATTCAATATCACTGGTATTTTGGAAAGGCCTGATCTATTTGATGATCTAATTGGAGAGTTGCCCTTTAGTGGTGCCTTTGAAGTGGTAGAGAGTCAGTCCTGGAGGAGGCTTTTTTTAACTCTCGAATAGGCCATTAACTCTCAAGTATGATCCAAATTCCAAATCTCAACACCGCAATTTGGTCATATCAGCACTCCAATATTAGGTAATAGTGCAGTTTAGGGCCCTTTTTATTTTTCTTCTAAGACTTGCTGAGAGAGTGAGGGAGAGGGAGAGGGGCTGGGAAAAGGGAACAAAAGTAGAGAGGGGTAAAAAGGAAGGAGAGGGAAGGAGAGAGAAAGGGAGGTAGAACGGAAGTGAAAAAAGATGAGCAAAGCATCTTGGATTTGACAGGTGGACTGATCTGCTTCATTGCACAATCAGGGGAGAGGACATATGCACACGCACCAAGGAACAGGCCCAAGGTCAGGTGAGGATTGAGCAAGCCAATTTTACCCATAATATCAATAATCAATAGACAGTAGACAACCGAACCGGAGCTTCAGCAGAACGAGGGAAAGAACGCACAGCTCTGTGGCCATTAGGCAATCACACTAGATTTGAAGGGAGGGAAGGGAAGGAAAGAAGGGGTTATCAAAGTGGACCACAAAAGGCTAAGATGGTAAGCACACATACTCTTAGAAAAAAAGGTTCCAAAATAGTTCCCTATAGGATAACCCTTTTTGGTTCCAGGTAGAATAATTTTGGGTTCTTTGTAGAACCCTGTGTGGAAAGGGTTCTACATGGAAACCAAATGGGTTCTACCTGGAACCAAAAATAGTTATTCAAACGGTTCTCCTATGGGGACAGCCGAATAACTATTTTTGGTTCTAGATAACACCTTTTTTTCTTAGAGTGCAGGGTACCTTTTTAGAGTGTACATACCGTTACCTTCACAGCTTAATATACTGGGGAAAACAAAACCTGGAACTCATAGATGTCTGCGTCTGTCGCTCTGACTCTCTCTCTCTTTCTCTGTGACATAAGACAACCTGATAACCTTGTGATGTAGGTTATTATATCAACAGTAGAACAGTCTACAATAATACAAACTATCATAGGTAATTGTTCTGTCAATGGTCTTTTCTTCCCCTTTGTGGTTGGTCATTATACTGTCCAAAGAGAAATATCATCATTCTCCAAATGGTTGTTAAGTGTTCAAATAGGCATAGCTTTATTGCCTAATCGTAGGTGGTTAAGGCTCCTTGAAATGCATTTGGCTTGCATACTTGCAAAGATAATCTCTTCATTAACACCTACTTAATATGCTTATTCTACCTACAGAGTCACTCTATAGTAATATATTTTTGTCCCCTGTCTAGTGACTCGGCTACTGCACCACTTAGGAACACCAGGCCCCCCATCTCATTCCCCAAGAGTGAACTAAACCCCTATGGATGGCCAAGTCTAAAAGACCAGGCAAAGAGCATCGGGCATCGCTTCAAAACCACGCCTCAATTGTTCTGACCTAAAATGTATTCCCCATCAGAGCCAAGAGCCGAGTTACCTGCCAGTTTCCCTCCCCAAACTGGAGGAGCGAGGAAACTGGGGGCGCTCGTGGCTCCAACTCCAAAGCTGCCAGTGGTGGTAATGAGGCGACCCGGGAACGGTGGTCCTATTTCAGCTACTGTATTAGCACTCTGAAAGGTTAACCCCGAGCCCAATTAATTCGACCAGTTAAAAAGGTCAGTGCACTTTGTAAAGGGCTAGGGAGCCGATACGCTAGCGACTTGCGTATCTACGACAAGCTCATTACTTAAGCATCATCATGCTTCATTATGAAGTGGCAAACATTGTTTAAATAGGATTGCAGGGGCCGGGGATCTGAGAAAGGTAGTGATTGTTGGAGCCAAAAGGCCAACTAGAACAGTGGTTAGTGGCATAGTTTGGCAGCTTTACTATCTGCAAACGGAGAACAGGTGCCATCTTTATTTGGCTGGAATAATCTGGTAGAACTCCTCCTTTGTCAGTCTGAGGAACTGAAGAATATGTAGCAGTGCAAAGAGTGAATGGTAAAAGACAAAACACTTGCAATGAATAAAGTGAATGGTAACAGAGATAGCTATGGGGTTAAACATATATCCTGATCAATGCCAGTTCAAAACTGCAAAGGTGGAGATTAGCTATATTTCAAGATATGGTTGCCCTATTTCCGAGTCAGTTTTAGAACTATGCTCAAAGTGTATTTGTGTAGAACACATTGTACAGTATGTTATGTCTTTGGAAAACAGAAACCATGCCAACCAAACAGCATACCCTACTTCATTAGCACATTACACTAACAAACATCTCCCTCACATTTACACGTACAACCCATTGCTCTCGTGTAACAACCTAATTAGTGATGGATGTGTCATTTAATTAAGTCATTGAGTCATTTATTTCTCAACGCTTCTGATATTCGGATTGAGTCATTAGTGGAACAAAACACGTACCATTCTTTTCCTACTAGAGGAGTTCTTAAGAGACTGTGGTACGGTAACAAAGGTAGTTCAACACCTCCGCTTTCCTTTTACTCCCCCCTCTAAATTATTCTCTTTAAATTAACCACCTGGAGAGTCAGGTGGGGTAGGCCAGATCAAAGGGCCTAGCCTGGGATAATTAAGATCTGATCCTCTGGCTCCCTTTTGAAAACCAATCTATCACTTTAGAAAACTAAGAATATTGCACATTTTTCTTAACCCTTGTGTTGTCTTAAGGGTGAAAAATGCCCAGCCACTACGTTTAACAGCAGAGAAAACCCCCTAAGTTATATTTTTTTCAACTTGAAATTTGATGACTTTTCCTAGAGTAACCCCACCATTAGAAAAAGGGAAACTGCCTTTGTTCATATTTACATGAAAGCTGTACACCACCAGGTCCACCGATTGTTATAGGGTCATTTTTGACCCGGCAATTATAAAATAATTTGCACACCACAAAGACGCACTCTCTCACACACCCACTCTCTCACACACCCACTCTCTCTCACACACCCACTCTCTCTCTCACCCACTCTCTCTCTCACCCACACACACACACACACACACACACACACACACACACACACACACACACACACACACACACACACACACACACACACACACACACACACACACACACACACACACACACACACACACTGAGAAATGGAGATTGTGTGCTACTGATTGAACTCGGACAAAACTAAAACTTTCTGGTGCATGTGCAGCATCTCCCCTCCACGACCCCCCAAAATAAAAACCTTTCAGGCAAAATAAACATTTCTTGAAAGCATTGATTACTAATGGGAAATGCAGTCAAAAGCTATAAAGGTGCTGCAGATGACAGTCCCCCCAGTTCTCGCTTTGCTGAAGCCAATCCAGCTATGCTTGGAAGATGCAGGTCTACACAGGGAAGCCGACCAGTGGAGGCCCGGAGAAGAACCAGGGGAAACAGGTTGTGCTTGATGTGACAGATGGACTGAGGGGGCACAATGTCACGTGTGACAATTTCTTCACCTCTTATGAACTCAGCCAGCAGCTCCTGAAGAGGAAGATCACCATGGTTGGCACAGAAAGAACAAGCATGAGCTCGCCCCTGCACTCCTCGCAACAAGGGGGAGAGAGGCCTTCTCATCAATGTTTGCCTTCACCCCCACCACCACTCTATTTTCTTACCTCCCAAAGAGGAACAAGAATGCGGTCCTACTGACCACACTACACAAAACGGCTGAGATCAGTGATCGTGAGGAGAGGAAGCCAGCCATCATACTGGACTACAACCACAACAAAGGAGGCGTGGACAACCTGGACAAGGTGATTGGAACTTACAGCTGTAGGAGGATGACTGCCCGCTGGCCCCTGGTCATCTTCCATAACATCATTGCTGTGTCCTCATACAATGCCTTCGTGATATGGAACAAGATTAACCTTACCTGGATGCCTGATAAGAAGACCAAGAGGAGGGTTTTCCTGGAACAGCTGGGAAAGGAACTACCTGCAGCTTGGGCAGGCAAGAGGAGGAGATGCCAATTCTGCCCCCCAAAGAAGGACTATAAAACAAATATGATATGCTGCACATGTGAGAAATACATATGCAAAGTCCATGCACACACACTTGCATACTGTCCTACATGTGCTAATTAGAGTTGATTGACTTGTTCTTCACGATTTATGATTAGCCACTTTAAACAATTTTGTATATAATGTTTACATATCCGACATTACTCATATCAAATGTATACACTGTACTCTAAACCATCTACTGAATCTTGCCTATGCCGTTCGGCCATCGACTCAAATCTCTAGCCACTTTAATAATTATAATTGGATGAAATAAATGTATCACTAGCCACTTTAAACGATGCCATTTATATAATGTTTACATATCCTACATTACTCATCTCATATGTATATACTGTACTCCATAGCATCTACTGCATCTTGCCTATGCCGGTCAGCCATTGCTCATCCAGATATTTATATGTACATACTCGTATACATTCCTTTACTCTTGTGTGTATAAGGTAGTTGTTGTGAATTTGTTAGATTACTTGTTAGATACTACTGCATGGTCGGAACTAGAAGCACAAGCATTTCGGTACACTCGCATTAACATCTGCTAACCATGTGTATGTGACAAATAATATTTGATTTGATTTGATTTTTGTATCTATTATCTTATTTATTGTTGTTGATACACCTTGTGGGTAAAAAATGGGAGAAGACTAGTATTTTGTAGATGAATTATTCATTGTATAGTATATAAGAATATAAAGTTCAAGACTGTTATTGTTTCCCTTTGTCACGCTGGTATAAAGGATTAGGAGACAGGCGCAGGAATACACAATAGGGGTTTTTAATACACCCAAAACAAACATGTATCCAAAACACTGGGCTGTGCCAAAACAAAAGAGCGAGGGTAAACCTTGTTGAACACCACGGGACGATACCCGTAATACTCGTAACAAAGCACGCAGCATAACAGCTGCACCAACGCATATGTACTCACACCACCAACGAACATGGGAACAATAACCGAGGGAACAGAGGGCACATATATATAACATACTAATCAGGGGAAATGGGAACCAGATGTGTGTAATCAGACAAGACAGTCCGGGGTTGGTGATAATGAATCACGTTCAGTGAAGCCTAGAAAGCCGGTGACGTAGACCTCCGGAACTGGTGAATAGAATGAGCAGCCGTACCACGGGGATCCGTGACACCCTTCAATAAAATGCTTTCAAAACTCCTTTCTGCACGTTTCTGCTACTTTCTTAGGCTATACAAGTGCTATCTCTTGCTAAAAAAAATATGTGTGCACCTATGCAGTACCTTTAGCAATAATAATAATAATAAACCTCTACTTTAGTAAAGAAAACAAGTATGACAGGTGTGTTGTAATAAAAATGAAATGGTGTCCACTGATTAAATGCAGTCTTTCTGCATTGAAAGAGGAAAACGCCAGATATTCACAAAGTTTGTGATGACTGACAGGTTGTTTCTTCATGCAAAATAGATTTGGGGTTTAAAATTCAATTAAGCTGCTTTTTTGGGGGGGATTTAGTGAAGGCGGGTCATTTTTTTCCCTTAGGACAAGGGGAGGATACAGAATGTTAAGACTACGCAAGGGTTTAGGTACTGGCTTAACTATGAGTGAAGTGTGTGGTGTAGCGAGGAAACTTTAAAACAAACCATCACTAATAACGTATGAACACATATCGAACAAATTGTTACAATATCTGTCATGTCCCTTTTGCATAACATCACAAATGTCCTCATCTACTCATAAGAGCTCCAGACATCAGCTGCCCACTTGAACTTGACCTGGAACGTCCAAGGTCTTGATTGACAAGTTAAGTATTCATTCTGTTAAGCCTTCCTGTGTAACTAGCTTGACAAATAAAAACCTTCGTTGTTCCTTCTGTGAGGACACACAAAGCAAAACGAGTAAAAAATAGATCAGAGCAGCAATCCAAACTAGTTCATTACAGTTGCCACCGGTGGAGAGGAAGGAGGACAGGCCTTTGGCAGAGCCAGACAGAACTTGATACACCTCGCCGCGGTGATAATTAAGAGAAGCTGCTTAGCTTCAGAGAGAGGGAATGGGACGGTATTATCATGACGCCTGAGAGAAATGAGAGAAGAAAATGAATTAAGAGGATGGGTAGTGGACGGTGGTAGGAAGGACAGGTGCTGATGAGCAGAGAAGAAGGGGATAAAGTGAAGTTGAGTGTCTCCCCTTTGGGACTTTGCATACTTATTATCAGTCTTGGGCTTTGTTCCAATATCCAATATCCATAGCATACCACTTGAAGAAGAAGAGGAAGAAGAGGAAGAAGAGGAAGAAGAAGATCATATTCCTGCCTCTCAGCATTGCATTAATTCAAACCCCCTGTGTATGTGGTTCTGCCTATCAGCACTGTGGGGATGGAAAGTGAACGTATTCTAATGGATTTCATAACTCCTCTTGGGAATGTGCTTAGAGCCCAACTTCACAGAGCAGACTAAAGAATCAAAGGCCTAGGGATCAATAGGTTTCTATCGTTTGAATGTTTGTGTCAATATCAATATCTATCATAGTGCAGTCACTGCATTATTTTATGGGTGGCATAAGAGGTACAGTATGCAAATAAAAATGGAGGCACAATTCAGAATTGGACCTAGAGAGCTGAGCTGGCTGCACTTTCCCATTAATATTTATACTTTAATATAAATATCAATGGTTTTCATAACCACATTCCTCTTTATTTCTCTCCTCCAACTTGTTTTCCCAGAGCTGGCCACAGTTTACTGATCTCTTCTCAGTGATCCATGCAGGGAGGCATGCTTACACACATACACAGACAAAAGCAGGCAGACACGGATACACACACGCAAACACACACATGCACACACACGCATCCAGGACCCCCCAACCACCAACACACCCCCCTGAACAGTGTTGGCTAAGTAATGTTCTTCTCCCTTCTCTCTCCAAATGGGACCTTTAAGATATATTGGCCTTTGAAATGTTTGGATGATGAAAATGGAAATTCCCATTCAACAGGTTCTGGAAGCTTTTTCCAACCTCACAGTGACTACAGCTTTAATCTCTTTCTAAATCTCCAGACCTCCCACTAGTTGAAATTGCTCCCTGCATTTAAACACAAGAACATTTGAGCTTGGAGGAAAAGGAATACAGGAATTAAATTTGCTCCTTGCATCAGGTTAAAAGCATCCATTTATGAGTTCAGAGATGGAATACGCAGCTAGATTTGCTTTGAAGAGTGCTTAGGTGAAAGCAACAGAGTCTGTTTGTGCTTGGTATCGGTTGTTTACCTTTCCCCCGGCTTTCATACCTGACCTACCAAGTCCAGAGAGAGAGCGAGAGAGAGAGTGAGAGAACTCTCCACAGGTCATAAACACGCTTTGCCCATCAGGACGTCTTTCTTTGTTTTTGTTTTTTAAATGTGTATCTTTTCTCTCTCTCTTTCTTTTCCCCTCTCTCTCTATCTCTTTGTTTCTAGGGGGGAGATGGGATAAAAGGTGCATCACGTCCTGTTCACCGAGCAACTCAACATTGTGAAGAGGTTCTCCACTCCGTAATGGCATGGTTTTCAATAATTCAGCAAACACTGGAATAAGACAGATTGTTTCTTATATATTTAAGTTAGGGGAGATGGGAGAAATTGTACACGAAGAGACTCACACAGGGTGATATCTCTACTTGGGAGATAAAAACAGCACTGGGAAAGATAATGTGGAGATATCTTTGCAAGGCAGGACATCCCCATGTTGTTGTGAAAAAGGGAATAGTGGTGTTGTTGTTCAGGCCTTTCTTTGCATTATGGGTATTGTAAGGATGACCGTTGCGGTGGATTAGTGAGGAGGACGACCAAATGCAGGTGCCAGAATTTCAGTATTACATAATAAATGAACACTATCTGCAAATTTGTCCAAAATGTACAAATGAAATAAAGGCAATGTACACATGGCTCAAAGGTATTCTCTTTCAAGACCTTTAGCTCTGGCCTGATATAACCCTCTCTCCTCACTGTCAAATGGCAAATCACAGCTTCTTACAGCCTTGCAGGAAACCACATGAGCAGAAACATGACTGATCAACCAATCAACAATTACATGGTTTCAATAAGGCAATAAATCACAATTAACACATCAAGGAAATACCATTGGAATTCCCATAAACGGACACATTTCAGTAATAGTGTGAACCCTTGTCAAAAGGACATGAAATGAAACCATAAAAACTATACCCCCAGGATAATGTTTCAGTGTCGCGCGCCCCCGACACAAGATAGAATTGCTTGTCTCAAAACTAAACGGGCTGACCTCCCAAACCAGGAAGCACCAGAACCCTCGCCAAACAGTGAGTACTAATAATAATGATGTATTAAACCTTTACAATGCTCATGACTAATGCTAAACATCTTTACATTGTCAATAATGATAAGTAGGTCTCGGGAAACCGCCACGGCTCAAACAGACAAATGCCCGCACTTAAAAGTTCCCAGAATGTTTTATTAGGATGTGGGAACAGTCTGGTGGGAACGTTGTGGGGACATCACAAAATAGAAACTGTCCCGCTGTGCAGATGATTATACAACGTTTCTTTTAAGGGTGCAAAAAAACTTCATCTGATGGTTCATGAACATTCCCTGATTCCTTTCTTTTATGTTCTGTAAAAGTTCCTAAAACATTTCTTTAGGCTGTGGGAACATTGTGGGGATGTGACAAGAGATAGGTTCCTAAAACACTAAAACTGGAACTTAATGGGAATCTTAGGTAACGTTCTGGGAATGTTCCAGGTTTGCTTGGTAGTTATTTGCTGACACTGGTGTATTATTCATTAGTCCAAGCACTAGTGTTTGAAAGGTAATGTAGTATTAGTCAAAACCTATGCACTAACAAACGTTTTGACGCTCAGACCACTGTCCATACACTGACAACACCCAAACATATCAATGGCGTCACCATAGTCCCCTGAGACTGTACCCAATAAAGATAGTCAACATCACATTGCAATGGAATTACTTACTGACCAAACCTCGTAAAGAGACAACCATTGGGGTGACAGGTAGCCTAGTGGTTAGAGCGTTGGGCCAGTAACCAAAAGGTTGCTAGATCAATTCCCAGAGCGGTCAAGGTAAACATCTGTTGTTCTACCCCTGAACAAGGCAGTTAACCCACTGTTCCTAAGCTGTCATTGTAAATAAGTATTTGTTCTTAACTGACTTGCCTAGTTAAATACAACATAAAGCAAGTATGTTGAATGTGTCACCAAACAGACCACTGTAATTGTATGAGGTCCCATTGGATCAATAACCACATGATGATACACAGTACATACCCCCAAAGCCTTTGCTATACAGCACGTTTGAAGACGACATGAATTTGAAAGAGGCTTACGAGGGTTGACTGCTTGGCCTGTTGTTGTAAAAGGTCAGGTTTTGATAAAGAGTCCTTTGAAATGTGACTATAACTTTTTAGTCTGATAATGAGACTGAGATCAACATAGAGTACATTATGTGTTACATACGCTCATAATCAAACACAACCATATGTTAGTCCAGCTCTACCTGTGGATGTTCTGTACAAATGTGACCTTCCACTAATTGTTTATGCTAGTTCTCTCTACAGCTTGTTCCTGCATTATATTTCTTAGCGCCAACTGTTTTGTACAGTATGTTACTGAGGAAGCCTCTGAAACTGTAACGATTGGTTACAAACCACATTAAGCATACTGTTAAAAGTCAATTTGGTGTCATCTTTCCCTTGCCACAGCACACACCCTCCAAATAACCTGTTACATATACTGTCAACCGGATCGTTACCGTGGGAATTACAGTATCTGTCTCAAAAGATCATAACAATGATTATGAGCCAAGTTGGAGGTGGCGATAAAATGTGTGTGAGCATTTTCAAACTTTGTCAAAGTAGTATAATAATTAATGCTCTTAAATTAGATTTCTTTCTCCCATAAAAGAGGACAGCGGGGGGAGTCAAGTGAATAGCAGGTCTATTGATTTTCACATCAATCTTATATATAGACTGACAGTGAAGATTGCTTCTTGGTTCTCCTACAAGCCGACTCACAATCTCATCTCCTTCACAGGTGTACTTGCCAATGGCAGGTTTGTACCCCAATCCATTCCATATCCCCTACTTACCTTACATAACAACATCGATCTTTTCTTCTCAGGGTCCTCTGTAGGCAGTTAGTCTCCAAAATAGCTGACTTAGCTGAATTCAATTAGGCTTTTTGGGGGAAGCTGAGCCATCGCTGTGCAGCCTGGTCTCATAGACTAGATGTAACATAGTAAATGTAAATCTGGAAATCTAAAATTAGTATGATATGTTAAGTTTGGTATCGTTACAGAAGATGACTTAAGACAAACACTAAAGTAGGGTGGGTGAGTGAGTATATAACACATATAACACGTCTAGCAACCCAAAGGTTGTATGTACGAATCTCATCACAGAAAACTTTTGCATTTCAGCTAATTAGCAACTTTTCTGCTACTTACTACTTTTTAGCTACTTTGCAACTACATAGGATGTTAGCTCATCCTTCCCCTAATCTTAGCCCTTTAACATAAATCCTAACCCTAACCTTAACCTTAACCTATCTAGCTTAAGCCACCTTGCTAATGTTATCGACAACAAATTGGAATTCGTAACATATTATGCAGTGTGTAAATTCGTAACATACGTATTGTACCAATTGCAATTCATAACATATTGCACAAAGGTTGCAGCTATGCATTAAAGTGACATACCTCAAGGACATTTAGGTGTAGGTGCAGTAAACTCTGGAGAGAACAAGGTATCTGTAAGTCTCTAAGTTTCCATTTGAGGTAGGTTATTGAAAGTGCTGCTTGTGCCTATGAAAAGCATTTGAGTATATTTGGAAGAGGGTGAAACTTCTGTATAGACTGTATCCTTGCGATGTGAACTATTGTGTCTAACAGTTTAGTCGGAGCTGTGGTTTGTGAAAGGTTCAGTAGTGAATCATAATGTTGAGGTAAGGAAGAGCGGAGTGAGGGATATCACTGCTTTGTCAATAGGGACAATGACAGACAATGGCACATGTATTTTTTATTTTGTGAATGTAAAGTCCCTGAGCAAAATGGTTGCTTCCGGTCCTGCTGTGTTGAAGGTGAATTTCACAACACACTAGCAATTGCTTCCAATTTGAGGGCTCTTTTGAATGCTGCTGTTAGGTGGGACATAGCCCTATTGGACTAAATGGCTCTCTATTCCTATATTTCCCTTGTCTAAAGTAGTGCACTATAAATGGTATATGGTACCATTTGGGAGGCACATTAGACGTATGGCAGTGGATTATCGTGAAATTAGCAAGAAAAATAAACGGCTAAATGGCATTTTTCCATCCCCAGGAAATGTTCAATCACTGCATCCCAAATGACACCCTATTCCCTATATAGTGCACTACACTCTTAGAAGTAAAGGTGCCTCGTAGAACTTTTTGGGTTGCCACACCAGCGAAACCTTTGCAGTTGAAAAAGATTCCTCAAGGAACCCCTCTGAAAAGGGTCTTCAAGGAACCCCTCTGTAAAGCTTAAAATCTGAATGACTTTGATGGGATTTTGAACCTTTTTAATTATATATTGTAGAGGTGGCAGCCTATCAGATTGGAGGCGTGGCTTATTGGAGGAGTGGCTAGTTTTTTTATGGACACATCTGATGGTACTTCAATAAATGCAGAAAATAGCATTGACAATGTTATTTTTGAGAAGCCTATTTGATTCTGAGTTCAGACATATAGTACCTCAGGAAAGTAGACCCCTTGACTTCTTCCACATTTTGTTACAGCCTTATTCTTAAATTGATTAAATAAATATAAAAAAAACTCAGTAATCTGCACACAATACCCAATAATGACAAAGCAAAAACAGGTTTTTAGAAATGTTTGCAAATGTATTTATTTTTAAATACGGAAATATCTTATTTACATAAGTATTCAGACCCTTTGCTAATGAGACTCGACATTGAGCTCAGGTGCTACCTGTTTCCATTGATCATCCTTGAGATGTTTCTACATCTTGACTGGAGTCCACCTGTGGTAAATTCAATTGATTAGACATGATTTGGATAGGCACACACTTGTCTATGTAAGGTCCCACAGTTGATAGTGCATGTCAGAGCAAAAACCAAGTCATGAGGTTGAAGGACCTTCGCTTCATACAGTTACACACATGCTTTATTACACATTTTCATTTATGGATTCTGGCAATGACATTTCAGCTGGAGCTTTTGTTGCGAGTGGCATGGTAATGACTGATTAGTATCTCAATTCTTTCTTATCTCAAATCATTCAGTGTGCAGACCTCCACAATCAACCTGATACACCAAATAAACCATTTTGGATAAGCCTAAATGAATTATGGGCATGGTTGACCACCCCCTTCCCTCATTCTTCTGGTATTTCAGTTCGTCCTCCCAATTGCACATGTTCAAAGTGGATGGCCCTTGATAATGTATCTCCACTACATGGTAGTGGACATTCCATAAGTCCTGGAAGAAAGACCTATCTTTTTGACCTGTTGCATTGACATTTGTTCCTGTGACAACTAGACAAAATATGAAACCTGTTGTTTAACAAATCTGCTAGGGCCTTCAAAAAGTTGGTGCTTGCTTATCAGCTCAATATTCAGTACTAAAACATTCACTTGGATCTATTTCAATTCTGGAAACAGTTCTACATAATGGAAACAGATTATTGTTTTAGATGACTACCTTCTTACTTAGATCACTGGTGCTACCCAAACTATAGCACTGAGTAATAATAATTGGAAATAGTCAAAAACATCTCTTACTCTTATTATTCATACCTCTGTCCCAAATTTCCCCACTGTGTCCCTTACAGACTGTTTTTTTTTCAGTGAGTACTGGCGGCTATCTATTGTTCCACAGGAAACGCATCTCTAACCCAAACACCAGGTGGCGGCCTCTAATTTAATATCAGTCCCAATGCTCATTCCCTCTGTTTGTCATGTGACCTTATATTGAAACATTTACTTCTTCAAATTACTAAGACATTGCACTATTAGAGTGCTATCTGAAAGCCAATTACTTTTCACTTTGTTACTTCACACTTATTAAATATGTATTATTTGAAGATTCATATGTAATGCTTTGGAGCATTAGTGAGGTCAAGCTCTGATGTTGGGCGATTAGGCTTGGCTTGCATTCGGCATTCCAATTCATCCAAAAGATGTTCGATGAGGTTGAGGTCAGGGCGCTGTGCAAGCCAATCAAGTTCTTCCACACCGATCTCGACAAATAATTTCTGTATGGACCTCGCTTTGTGCACAGGGGCATTGTCATGCTAAAGCAGGAAAGGGCCTTCCACAACTGTTGCCACAAAGTTGGAAGCACAGAATTGTCTAGAATGTCATTGTATGCTGTAGCGTAAAGATGTCCCTTCACTGGAACGAAGGGGCCTAGCCGAAACCATCAAAAACAGCCCCAGACCATTATTCTTCCTACACCAAACAGTTGGCTCTATGCATTTGGGCAGGTACAGTGCCTTGCGAAAGTATTCACCCCCCTTGGCATTTTTCCTATTTTGTTGCCTTTACAACCTGGAATAAAGTAGATTTTTGGTGGGTTTGTATCATTTGATTTACACAACATGCCTACCACTTTGAAGATTTTTTTTTTCTATTGTGAAACAAACAAGAAATAAGACAAAAAAACAGAAAACTTGAGCGTGCATAACTATTCACCCCCCAAAGTCAATACTTTGTAAAATCACCTTTTGCAGCAATTACAGCTGCAAGTCTCTTGGGATATGTCTCTATAAGCTTGGCACATCTAGCCACTGGGATTTTTGCCCATTCTTCAAGGCAAAACTGCTCCAGCTCCTTCAAGTTGGATGGGTTCCTGCTGGTGTACAGCAATCTTTAAGTCATACCACAGATTCTCAATTGGATTGAGGTCTGGGCTTTGACTAGGCCATTCCAAGACATTTAAATGTTTCCCCTTAAACCACTCAAGTGTTGCTTTAGCAGTATGCTTAGGGTCATTGTCCTGCTGGAAGGTGAACCTCTGTCCCAGTCTCAAATCTCTGGAAGACTGAAACAAGTTTCCCTCAAGAATTTCCCTGTATTTAGCGCCATTCATCATTCCTTCAATTCTAACCAGTTTCCCAGTCCCTGCTGATAAAAAACATCCCCACGGCATGATGCTGCCACCACCATGCTTCACTGTGCGGATGGTGTTCTCAGAGAGATGAGAGGTGTTGGGTTCGTGCCAGACATAGCGTTTCCTTGATGGCCAAAAACTCAATTTTTGTCTCATCTGACCAGAGTACCTACGTCCATATGTTTGGGGAATCTCTCACATGCCTTTTGTACGAACACCAAATGTGTTTGCTTACTTTTTTCTTTAAGCAATGGCTTTTTTCTGGCCACTCTTCCGTAAAGCCCAGCTCTGTGGAGTGTACAGCTTAAAATGGTCTTATGGACAGATATTATGGAGATTGTCTATGGAGATCGCATTGCTGTGTGCTCGATTTTATACACCTGTCAGCAACGGTGTGGCTGAAATAGCCAAATCCACTAATTTGAAGGGGTGTCCACATACTTTGTGTATACAGTATAGTGTATATCTTAAAGCCATGCCCCTACTAAGCCACGCCTCCACTCTAGGGTTCCTCCAGGAACGCATTGCTACATTGAACCATTAAATGTTCCTCCAAGAAGCCCTGAACTAACTGAAGGTGCAAATACAAACCATTGAGTCCAGGTTCCTTAAAGAACTCCAGGGGTTCCTTGAGGATCTCCAGGGTTCCTCGAGTCACCAACATTCCTAAGAGTGAACTTTTGACAAGAACCCTATGCCTTTTGAGGCACAACTTTGGTTATTTCCTATAGGGCGTTGAGCCCTTTGGAGGTGCAGGGGTTTTAGCCATCTTGGCCACAACGATACCACAATACAGTTGAAGTCAAAAATGTACATACACTTAGGTTGTTAGGAGTTAGGAGTTTTTCAACCACTCCACAAATTTCTTGTTAACAAACTATAGTTTTGGCAAGTCGGTTAGGACATCTACTTTGTGCATGACACAAGTAATATTTCCAACAATTGTTTACAGACAGATTATTTCACTTTTAATTCACTGTATCAAAATTCCAGTGGGTCAGAAGTTTAAGTACACTAAGTTGACTGTGCCTTTAAACAGCTTGGACAATTCCAGAAAATGACATTATGGCTTTAGAAGCTTCTGATAGGCTAATTGACATTATTTGAGTCAATTGGAGGTGTACCTCTGGATGTATTTCAAAGCCTACCTTCAAAGTCAGTGCCTCTTTGCTTGACATCATGGGAAAATCAAAAGAAATCAGCCAAGACCTCAGAAAAAAATGGTAGACATCTGTACAAACAATAGCACGCAAGTATAAACACCATGGGACCACGCAGCCATCATACCGCTCAGGAAGGAGACGCGTTCTGTCTCCTAGAGATAAACGTACTTTGGTGCGAAAAGTGCAAATCAATCAGAGAACAACAGTAAATGACCTTGTGAAGATGCTGGAGGAAACAGGTACAAAAGTATCTATATCCACAGTAAAACAAGTCCTATATCAACTTAACCTGGAAGGCTGCACAGCAAGGAAGAAGCCACTGCTCCAAAACCACCATAAAAAAGCCACACCATGGTTTGCAACTGCACATGGGGACAAAGATCGTAATTTTTGGAGAAATGTCCTCTTGTCTGATGAAACAAAAATAGAACTGTTTGGCCGTAATGACCATTGTTATGTTTGGGGGGAGGCTTGCCAGCCGACGAACACCACCCCATCCGTGAAGCACGGGTGTGGCAGCATCATGTTGTGGGAGTGCTTTGTTGCAGGAGGGACTGGTGCACTTCACAAAATAGATGGCATCATGAGGTAGGAAAATTATGTGGATATATTGAAGCAACATCTCAAGACATCAGTCAGGAAGTTTGAGCTTGGTCGCAAGTGGGTCTTCCAAATGGACAATGACCCCAAGCATACTTCCAACGTTGTGGAAAAATGGCTTAAGGACAACAAAGTCAAGGTATTGGAGTGGCCATCCCAGAGCCCGGACCTCAATCCTATAGAAAATGTGTGGGCAGAACTGACAAGTGTGTGCGAGCAAGGAGGCCTTACAAACCTGATTCAGTTACACCAGCTCTGTCAGGAGGAATGGGCCAAAGTTCACCCAACTTATTGTGGGAAGCTTGTGGAAGGCTACCCAAAACGTTTGACCCAAGTTAAATAATTTAAAGGCAATGCTACCAAATTCTAATTGAGTGTATGTCAACTTCTGACCCACTGGAATGCGAAGAAAGAAAGAAAAGCTGAAATAAATCCTTCTTTCTACTATCATTCTGACATTTCACATTCTTAAAATAAAATGGTGATCCTAACTGACCTAAGAAAGAGAGTTTTTACTAGGATTAAATGTCAGGAATTGTGAAAAGCTGAGTTTAAATGTATTTGGCTAAGGTGTATGTAAACTTCCAACTTCAACTGTTTCTTCAAGTTTATCGCTATAACAGAAGCCATTTGAGGTCATAGAACCTGTGGACTCTGTCTGATTCTCCCATCCACTGCTATTTTATTATAGATATGAAGGACATTCTGCAAATTTCTGTCTTATTGTTTTCTGGGATGGAGGCTAGTTTCTAAAAGAAACAATTTGAAATGTCCAATGTGTTATAATTTTTCACATTTTGGCTGCTTCTTAAGTCTTGGGTTGATAAACACCTGGTGTCTTTTTCCAAATCCCAAACATCCATCCCTCCCTATCCTCCTCCTCCCTTTATCCCTCCCTCCCTGTCCACCTGACTCTCTCCTCTTGGCGCTGGTTGTGTTTTCCCACTGGGAATAGCGTAACTCCCTGCCAAATCCGCCCAATACATCCTATTGTTTCTGCGCTGGGCCTTCTCTGGACGCACACTAGAGCTCCATTTGAATGCCCCAGCCCAGTACAGTACCCTGCCGTCAGACTCGACTCAGCAGCCAGCTATATGCCGTCAGACTCGACTCAGCCGCGTGCGCCTCGTTCATTTCTAGTCACGTCTGTTTCTTGTTGGCTGTCATGAGACATAAATGAGACATAAATGAGACATAAATGAGACATAAATGAAACTGATGATAAGATTGTTTCATTCTTGAGCATGCAGCGATACAAGCATTGCGCACAGGTCTTTAACATAGACCTATAACAAACCACACCTCAAACTGCTATCTCAAACATACAGTTTCAAATGTGCCTAATAGAGGATGATGTCTGGATCAGCGGATGAGCTGGCCAATCAGTGGCCTATTCACATTCATATTTTTCATACCCCACACAGTTCTTTTGTTGTTGAATGCCAACACCATTCCAACAATGGTGTTGGTCATTTAAAAACAAATCGAAGAAAAACTATTTCAGTCAAATTGTAATTGTAATTGTAGTAGGTCAAATTTCATTGTAATCTGGAAACACTGGACAGTTACTTTAACACCTTTTCTCAAAAAATAACAAGTTAATAACTTGACACTTTCTTTAATTATCTGGTTGCACAAACGTTATTTTTCTTAGGCTGCTGATCTTTAAAAAATGCCATTGCTTTATTGCGCTAATAATTCCCTCTGTGCGCATATTAACCTTTATGTCATGGCATAATGGCATGTCTAATTGGCAAGAGTCTAAAGTGTCAGAGCACCTGCTACATTGAAGTAATTTAGAAGCATTTTAGGAAATACGGTTTCCTTTGGACAGGAGTACATTAAAAACCAATTACTTTGATTCGGGTTAATAAAAATAATGAGTTCTGAAACATTGTGAAGACGATAATGTGTTGGACATCCTGGTCCCTAATCACATCAAGCATCATTATACATTGACACCATTGATTTGACAATGAACATCGTCAGAGGTTATCTCTCTGATGAAAGCTTTTTTGAATAGGTCTTTATCGGTCGTATCATATCCGATTACTAGTGGGCTATCACCACCAGTGTGAAAGCCACGGCGCATCTCTCTCTCTCTCTCTCTCTCTCTCTCTCTCTCTCTCTCTCTCTCTCTCTCTCTCTCTCTCTCTCTCTCTCTCTCTCTCTCTCTCTCTCTCTCTCTCTCTCTCTCTCTCTCTCTCTCTCAGCTCTCGCTCTCATCTCTCTCTTGCGTTCGCGTTCTCCCTCTCATCCGGGCGCACATTCGGCAGCTCGGCTTCGATACAGCTCCTCTCCTATGTGGTGGCTCCGGTGACCAGCTCCTTGAACGTGAACAGTTTAGCTGAAGAGCGCTTTTCTAAATACCCCGACAATCTCACCGACCTCAGGGGGAGTTGGTCCTCGGTTGGATAAGGTTTTCCCGCTCCGTGCGTTGGACTTAAATCTCTAACTATACCAGCTATGGATACTTGGCTTGGCTTCTGCCCAGGCTTGCACTTAACTCTGTGTACCTGGCTTCTGATCTCCGCTCATACCCTGCTAAATGCCAAGGCGGAGATAACTTGCGCATCGTGCCAGTCGCCGGTCCAGCTACACCTGAAGGAATTACAGCTGGATACCGGTATGCACGCGGCTGATGGTACGAGGCAGGCGGCCAAAGCTCTGGAACAGGTCCGGCTGGAGTACCAGCTACTCGGAGTTACTGACCAAAATACTGGAGTACCAAGCGACACCCAACAGGCAGGTGTTCTCGTGGATGAGCCGAGATTCACTGACGATGGAGTTACCCCAAAAGTCGCTCTGGAAGATTTAACCGTGTCTAGTGAAAACGAAGAAAGGTACGGTGGTGAATATAATATTGGGGTGAATGATTTGGGTAAAGTCAAGGATGTTGCTGAGAATGTTGCGTTACGGAGAGCGAAGCGTAGTGGTCCCGAACCCCCCGAGGTTAGGGAGAGCCTTAGGACCGGTGTCCCCGGTTTGGAAGGAGAGACATCGGATGAGAGAAGGAGTCCTGGTCCGTTACTGGACGGACACAGACTGGGCCGATCCGAATTCAAGTGGAACAGGGACGAGGGTCGAGGGACTTCCAGAGGAGATGATCCCAAACTAAGCAGCAATACTTTCGCCTTGACCGGGGACTCAGCGCATAACCACGCAGTGGTTTACTGGTCGGGGCAAAACAGTAGCGTAAGTGATGATCATTCACCATTTGTCATGTGTATTTGTATTTCACAAAATAAAATGTTATATTATGAAGTACTACGTTTCGTCAAGGACTCTAAAGGCTTATCATATCCAAACTGTGTTGTGCTCAAAAGAAAATCGCTTGTTTTAGCGAGTTATTTGTCCGCAGTAACAGGTGCATTGGTTCAGTTGCGCACAGGTTTCAGCACCTCCAGAAGCATTCGGGGCCCGGTTGGACTGGTATTGCATTTGCACACGGAGATATGCTTGATTTCTGCAGACTCCGTGCCCGTGCCATACCGATAGCAGCATTGCTTCACATAGCGGTTTGAAAACACTCACTTTACTTGCGCATATAGGTTACTCTGACAGGTGAATTCCTCTAGTTTTAATTTGTTTATATGTAATGAATAGGACTGAAATAAATTGAAATCGTTCACGTGTCCTGTATTTTGCAATATGTTTTGTTATAGATCGATAATACGTCGCTTTGGATCCGAGATTTTTCATCCAATCTAGGCTGATTGACTGGACAGATTTGTCAATATTTTTGACGGGGATATCAATTATTTGAACTCTTTACTTGTAATAACTAAATTTCGCATTGCATGAAAGCAAGCCTGTGTGGTCCTCTGAATTGCTGGCTTGTTCCTGTTGCTTCTATGTTCACAATTCCTTTACAAAAGCTATAGTTTTAATAGGCCTAGTTTAATAATTATATTCTATGCCTATGAATTATGTAGACTTTATATGCATATTTACCATTTATATGGATTTTTATAAATTAATCTACAAACTGTCATCATGCCAGAGTAAATTACATGCAGAATAACGCCTCGCTCCCCAAATTAGTAATCGGTGCACTTGTTACCTGCATTTACACAGACACTCCAAAGGGTGGCGTACAATGTACGAGAGACTATCATTATGCTTCCTAAAAGCAGCATCTGCAATTGTGTAGGGATGCAGAGCCTTAGTCAATGGTCTCTCGTGGAATCAGGGGCAATGAAATCATCCAGGGAAGGACCCTAGTGAAGCCTGAATTTCCCTAGCAAACATTCACAGCACTTAGAACACTGTCCTTAACATGCCTTGTGATCAATACCTATGGTGATGGTCAATAATACAATTACATTGATTGGCAGGCTATGAGCTATGAGCCTGTAATAGCAGCTTTACAACTGCACAGAAGAGAACTGGTATGTCATATTTGATTTTGGTCCATAACTGTTGCATGATGTTCTGCCACCAAAATCTGTCAGTCTACATAAGGGTATTAATTAGTTATGCACTACAACCTGTCTCATCCTCTGTGAGTGAAGACAGCTTGTACTTTAACTGAGGTCACTGGAACGTGTAGGTCATGTTAATGATAGGACCTGTCCTTGATCTGGCTAATACTTCAAGCTACTAATACATGAATGGCTGTTATGACACAGATGAATCACCTTCCTGTAGCAGCCAGATCATTCCATTCCAATTTTTTTCTGAAATGGCTGGAATACTGACATGATTTCATCCCCACTATAAGGGCGTAGAGGCCTTCATTTGAAACAGAATAATAAGGCGAAATGAATAAAAGTCATTTCCACAACCATGCAGACTCAGAGCAGAGAAAGCCACTGGGCTCTTTTTATCCTTCTTACATGTTTCTTTTGTTGTTGTGGCTGCCTCTTTTTGCTTGATTTCATTTGGATGAAAAAAATGAATCCCTCAGTTTCAGTCCTCTGTCTGAAATTATTATGACACGCTGCATGAACTTGTTTTTTAACTCGCAGTGATGGCTGCGGCGGTTCGGAGACGTTTGTGTATGTGTGTGTGTGTGTGTGTGTGAGTGTGAGTGTGTGTGCGGACTCTGTGTGTGTGTGTGTGTGTATGTGTGTGTATGTGTGTATGCGCTCGGCTCCGTGTGAGTGAGACAGGTTTTCTGGGTGTATTGTCTACCACAGCCAGCCCAACTCCCTGCCTCCGTTTCCCCCTAGCTGTAAATCTGTAATAATTATCTTGAAGATGCAAACAGGTATCAATTTTGAAATATTTTCTTATTGCCAGGTGAGGGGGACTGACTGCCTACTCAAGAATGTTTCCTCCAGCTCTCAGACACTAGTACTGGGCTACTTTATCTTCATTGGGCTTTAGATCCTGATTGTATGGGCGATGAATTAAGCCCTCAAGGATGGCCTGATGGAGCCTGAAGTCCTCTAACTCTAACTTAACCACAGCAGTTGGAGTTGGTGTGTGTGTGTAGCAGGGGTGGGTGGCTGAACAAGTCTACTCTGGCCTCACCCATGCATTCACTCAGTTGCCGTTGCGCCACCACACTTCCTTTCCTTCTTTTACCTTTTTTTTTAAAACTTCTACCCAGAATTCTTTGCTTGTGCTGCCTGAGCTGTGTTGTGCCCTGTGCCACTACTCCTCTAGGATGTCATGGGTAGAAGTGGTGTTATGGTGTGTTCTGTTCCCCAAGGCAGGTTGTACCCTCTGAGGCGTGTAGACAAGGCTAATGTGGTCTCTTCTCTGTCTGTCTGTCTGTCTGTCTGTGTGCTTGAGCCCTGGGTGGATACTAGCCTAGCCTAGACACCCTATGGGGAGAGAGACGGGCTGAGTGTCGAGTTTCTTAGTCTCAGTGGTGTTTATGAATATAATGGCAGGGTTCCTTCTTCTTGCCAGTGTGGATACAAAATGGCCGCCATTATTTTGCTTCATGCTGATCATTACTATCATAAAAGCCACTTTCCTAAGTGATTTTCAACCTTGATAATGCATTTCATTTATCCACTCGCTTTTGAAGTCGATGCTTCAAAGTAATGCACATCGCTGGTAGTAAGTATATACATATATGTCAATAGTGCAGGAAAATCTGCCAGGATCTATGGCCATTTTTTTATCTTTATGTTTTTTCTTCATGATGCAATACATGGTTTTCTCTTTGTTCTTCATACATCCAGTGGAGAAAATCTAAATATGCATTTGAATAAGATGCAGTGGGACTCTGTGAGTGGTCTTTAATGTAAGGAGAGTTCATTATATATCGGGCAGGTTATCAACGTAGTGAGCTGATCTTTGAAATGCCTACATCTCTTTCAGAGAGCTAATACGCAAACACACCAACACACACACACACACACACACACACACACACACACACACACACACACACACACACACACACACACACACACACACACACACACACACACACACACACACACACACACACACACACACACTTCCCCTCGAAATAAATATAAATAAACTTTAATTAATTGAACTGAACTGAAATAAACTAAATTAAACTGAAATGAACTGAACTCAAATGAACTGAACTCAAATGAAATGAATATAACTAAACTGAACTAAACTGAAATGAATTGAACTGAAATAAACTGAACTAAACTGAAATTAATTGAATTGAAATAAACTGAACTAAACTGAAATTAATTGAACTGAACTCAACTGAAATGAACTCAACTGAAATGAACTGAAATTAATTTTACTAAACTGATTTTAATTGAGCTGAACTGAAATGAACTTCCTTGGTCAACAACATCCACTCGTCTGGAAGAATATCTTTGTTCGCCAACCCCCTTACTGCACCCACCAACAGTTAGGAGAGGGTGGCGTAGTTGGTTGGCATAACTAAACACAGCTTTGGCATCCAGAAGGCCTGGAACATGATTTAGGATGTACACAGGGGGCTTGATCCTAGCCCTGTCTATGTCTCATCTCACCCCTTGGATGGCTTCCCTTCCATTTAGTGATGCTAATGGCTTGTAAAGTGGCACCATTTTGATACCTAGCGCTATGGAGGAACTAACTTCTCTGGAGGAAAAAGGGAAGAGAGGAGGATAGGATGGGGTGTTATAAATAATGCACTCTTCCAAAGGGACTCTCTCTTTTCATCCCTCCATCCCTTCCCCTCTTCATCTACTTTGTGTTTACAAATGTGTTTTCCCAGCCCTTGTTTCCTCTCCGCAGTGGAAGTAGTGAAGCTTGGTGGCAAGACGCCATGCGCCGCCACGACTAGACAGAGGATTCGTCTTGATTTACCCCCCAGAGCTAACGTCTTGGCCGGGGATTCCAGATGGGGCACTTGGCCCAACCTTTTCAGGCTAGCACCGAGCTATGTGCTTGTGTTTAGCATCTTGTTTAGTCACTTTATCAAGATTGACTACATGCATGTCATTTACTATCTAGTTAATGGACTGGTTTGAGAGAAACATGTGAAAGGCGATGGAATTACAACTAGGGTCCTAGTGAACTTTCCCTGGTCGGGCCAGGTCATGAAACTCCTTGTCATAATTGCTCTCCAAGACCTACCGATGAAGGTAGTTTAATGTAACTACAGTTGGCTTATCAGTGTTTTATAGCCACACATTTACCCAGTATGCCTGCATTGATGCTGCATTGATGCCTGCATTACAACATATTCATGGTCAATTACAATCACATTACATACCGTAGCACCTGCTGTAGGAACAGAGCAATATCTAAGACCACAGAAGCCACTAAAACCCTTGAGACTCACGTCTTCTGCATGGCTCGGAGTTACCCATTGGATGAAAGGTTCTGAAGGCAGTCAATCACCAAGCTAATGGTCTCATTGTGTTTCCAATACCATCGCCACGGTAGCGGTACTAGAGTAGGCCTTGGTGGAAGGATACGTTAAGACTGTTTGACTTGAGTGTAATAATACGCTTGGCTACTGATCCCTTTCTGCAGTACAAGGGTGTCGACAGAGCACCGAGCCGCATGTCTGTGT
>CM059812.1:6775000-6827500 GCA_030435695.1 Brachymystax lenok tsinlingensis | reverse complement strand
GAATGAATGACTATGTTTAAAATTACAAACAAAACCACATTACTGTATATGACTTTGGAGCCGCAAAGCATTTCAATACAGCCCTGCAATAATTGGTTTCACATGAGAAATAAAGTGAACAGAATGGCGCTCTCCAGCAATTCAATATAATGCTGCCGACTTCTTACTTTTATAATTATTTAAGACTGCATTTTTCACCCTGGGAAATCAAATCAAATCAAATTTTATTTGTCACATACACATGGTTAGCAGATGTTAATGCGAGTGTAGCGAAATGCTTGTGCTTCTAGTTCCGACCATGCACTAGTATCTAACAATTTCACAACAATGTGTGCGTGCGTGTTCCTGTCTGAGGATGTGTGTCAGGCGTTTGAGGCTTATTAAGACTAGAAGGGAGAAAACACGCACATTTATTTGCTGCAAAAAGATGGTGTCCTTGAATTGAGGCAACTAGGGTCCTTTAGTTTCTGCAGTGTTCAAGATCTCTGCATTTAGTTCGATTGGGTGATGCTGAAGTGATTGACTGTTTGGGAGTTGGTTAGATGTGTGAGTCTGACCTGTAGCAGTGAGCAGCAGAGAGTAGTCATGTCCGTTGAGGTACTCCATAGCTGTGATGCGGGAGTAGCGAGGGTTCCCGTTGTAGAAATAGTCCAGCCTCTCCGCCTTCTCCCAGTCCCAGAAACTACACAACACACGTATACACTCCAGTCACTTCCAGCACTCCAGTCACTTCCAGCACTCCAGTCACTTCCAGCACTATACATCAAACCAAGTGTCTGTAGCACTGCCAGCTATGTCTCTATGTGCGTCACTGGACTGTCATGGTCCTGATCGGGGACAGACTTTCTCAGGGCTGCCACTACAGCATGTGTCTGAATGACCTGGTTCTGATGACTTTCAACTCTTTTCACAGACATGAACACAAATACCCAAAACCATATGGCTTGTTTCCATATCCAGTCCTTTCAGATCAGCAAACAAACACAGTCAATGGCCACATCTCAAACGGCTTCCTATTTCTCATATACTGTAGTGCTCCTTGTGTGAATAGTTTCTGAAGGCACTGTTTGTCTCTGGCCAAAGTAGAGCATTATGTACAGGGACAGAATCATATGAGACAGTCAATAATGTGTTTCAAATATAGCTGAGGCGTTGTGCAGAAACCAGTCTCTTACCAGATGCTGTCTTTGTCTGCCACGGCGATGCAGGGGTTGAAGGGGTGGAACTTGACCACGGAGGGAACGCCAGGGTTACGGTTGATGAAGATCTGGTCATCCAGACGCGTCACGCCTAGAGGGGGAGGAGACACGGAGCACTACCAGTCACCTGACACCAGTCGCCAAACAAGAATCAAACACCACCAGTCAAAATAATGTAAACAAAAAAAAAATACAATCCATATATATTATTTGGCTTCATCAATTAATAAAAATAACTCTAAAGGTCTATATTTATATGGGTGTGTGACTGTGGTATCACTACACTAAAGATATGTTTGGATGAAAACACTGTTGTAACTTCCATAAGACTGGAACATTTGATAGTGAGAGCCCTATTCAATAGTCCTACAGTCGCATAACAATCCTTGTCTGGTCTAGCGCTCGCTACGTTGCCATGACAACCATCACTTGTGTCATCAAGGTGTCCTTCGGCTATCTGGAATGTCTCAAAGTGGACTGTCAGGAATTTCAGAGAAGAAATGCTAATTGAAAAATATTTCATAAAGTCGTAACAAAAGAAATACCGGAGGAAAATGTTTTTAATCTAGCCTAGTGAGACCTTGGCAAGACCTTTGCCTCTGTACTGGTGATCAAAAGCTGAAAAGGTGTTCATTAAAAGCTAGTCTTGTCTGTGTCGTTTTCTCTACCACGGAAAATTCAATACCGCGAGCGGGAAACCTTGTATTGTTGCTTTCAGCAAACTCATCACGTATTTCATCACAAATAAAACAGAGAAAAACAGACTTTAATCTGTTTTTAGCCTTTAAGGTTGACTCCCCTCTTCTTCCTGTCTCTGTTCCCCGGCTCTCTTCTTCCTGTCTCTGTTCCCCGGCTCTCTTCTTCCTGTCTCTGTTCCCCGGCCCTCTTCTTCCTGTCTCTGTTCCCCGGCTCTCTTCTTCCTGTCTCTGTTCCCCGGCTCTCTTCTTCCTGTCTCTGTTCCCCGGCTCTCTTCTTCCTGTCTCTGTTCCCCGGCTCTCTTCTTCCTGTCTCTGTTCCCCGGCTCTCTTCTTCCTGTCTCTGTTCCCCGGCTCTCTTCTTCCTGTCTCTGTTCCCCGGCTCTCTTCTTTCCTGTCTGTTGTCTTCCCTCTTTTTCTCCCCCACTCTCAACCCTCTATCGTTTCTTTACTCTCCTTTCCCACTCTCTCTGTCTCACTCTCCACCCTCCTACTCCTCCCTCTCTATTCTTTGTCACCTTCTAACCTACCGGTCGCTCTCGCACTCTAACGTACCCCCTCCCTCCCGCTCTCTTTTCTCTGCCTGTCCGTCTTCCCAGAGGCAGGAGAATGAATGAGGGCAGTCCTGATCTTTTAGTCTCTCAACTTTAGAGGATGTGAGAAAGGGATGGTTAAAAGGGGAGAGAGAGATGCATGCGTATGTGAGCCTCAGCTCTGACGCCAATGGACTCGTGAGCGTGTGAGCGTGTGTGTGTGTTGTAGGACGAGGCAGTGACGTGGGAGTGTTAGCCATTCTGTTTGAGAGGGCTCTTGACTTCACAGGGGGAGCTGCGCTGAAGCCTGGGGTCTTTAGTGTGTGTGTAGTGTGTGTATAATGTGTATAGTGTGTGTAATGTGTGTGTAGTGTGTGTGTGTATAATGTGTATAGTGTGTGTATAATGTGTATAGTGTGTGTATAGTGTGTGTGTATAATGTGTATAGTGTGTGTATAATGTGTATAGTGTGTGTGTAGTGTGTATAATGTGTATAGTGTGTGTGTAGTGTGTGTGTGTATAATGTGTATAGTGTGTGTATAGTGTGTAGTGTGTATAGTGTGTGTGTGTATAATGTGTATAGTGTGTATAATGTGTATAGTGTGTGTATAATGTGTATAGTGTGTGTGTAGTGTGTGTGTATAATGTGTATAGTGTGTGTATAATGTGTATAGTGTGTGTATAATGTGTATAGTGTGTGTGTAGTGTGTGTGTGTATAATGTGTATAGTGTGTGTATAATGTGTATAGTGTGTGTATAATGTGTATAGTGTGTGTGTGTATAATGTGTATAGTGTGTGTATAATGTGTATAGTGTGTGTATAATGTGTATAGTGTGTGTATAATGTGTATAGTGTGTGTGTGTATAATGTGTATAGTGTGTGTATAATGTGTATAGTGTGTGTATAATGTGTATAGTGTGTGTGTAGTGTGTGTGTATAATGTGTATAGTGTGTGTATAGTGTGTGTATAGTGTGTGTGTGTATAATGTGTATAGTGTGTGTGTGTAGTGTGTATAGTGTGTGTGTAGTGTGTATAGTGTGTGTATAGTGTGTGTGTGTGTGTATAGTGTGTGTATAATGTGTATAGTGTGTGTATAGTGTGTGTATAATGTGTATAGTGTGTGTGTGTAGTGTGTATAGTGTGTGTGTAGTGTAGTGTGTGTATAATGTGTATAGTGTGTGTATAATGTGTATAGTGTGTGTATAATGTGTAGTGTGTGTATAATGTGTATAGTGTGTGTATAATGTGTATAGTGTGTGTATAGTGTGTGTAGTGTGTATAGTGTGTGTGTAGTGTGTGTGTGTATAATGTGTATAGTGTGTGTATAATGTGTATAGTGTGTGTATAATGTGTATAGTGTGTGTGTAGTGTGTGTGTATAGTGTGTGTGTAGTGTGTGTGTGTATAATGTGTGTATAATGTGTATAGTGTGTGTATAGTGTGTGTATAATGTGTATAGTGTGTGTGTGTATAATGTGTATAGTGTGTGTATAATGTGTATAGTGTGTGTATAATGTGTATAGTGTGTGTGTGTGTGTATAATGTGTATAGTGTGTGTATAATGTGTATAGTGTGTGTGTAGTGTGTGTGTATAGTGTGTGTGTAGTGTGTGTGTGTATAATGTGTGTATAATGTGTATAGTGTGTGTATGTGTATAGTGTGTGTGTAGTGTGTGTGTGTATAATGTGTAGTGTGTGTGTGTATAATGTGTATAGTGTGTGTATAATGTGTATAGTGTGTGTATAATGTGTATAGTGTGTGTATAATGTGTGTAGTGTGTGTGTGTATATGTGTATAGTGTGTGTATGTGTGTGTAGTGTGTGTGTGTGTATAATGTGTATTGTGTGTGTATAATGTGTGTAGTGTGTGTGTATAATGTGTATAGTGTGTGTATAATGTGTGTGTAGTGTGTGTGTGTGTATAATGTGTGTAGTGTGTGTATAATGTGTGTAGTGTGTGTGTATAGTGTGTGTATAATGTGTGTGTAGTGTGTGTGTGTATAATGTGTATTGTGTGTGTATAATGTGTATAGTGTGTGTATAATGTGTATAGTGTGTGTATAATGTGTGTGTAGTGTGTGTGTGTATAATGTGTATTGTGTGTGTATAATGTGTATAGTGTGTGTATAATGTGTATAGTGTGTGTATAATGTGTATTGTGTGTGTATAATGTGTGTAGTGTGTGTGTGTATAATATGTGTAGTGTGTATAATGTGTATAGTGTGTGTATAATGTGTGTATAATGTGTATTGTGTGTGTATAATGTGTGTAGTGTGTGTATAATGTGTATAGTGTGTGTATAATGTGTATAGTGTGTGTATAATGTGTATTGTGTGTGTATAATGTGTGTAGTGTGTGTATAATGTGTGTGTGGGTCAGAGAGGTTTCCAATAGATTCCCGCTCCCCCTCTAGCCTCATATGCATACTCACGTTCCCCTCACAGGTTTGTGTTTTACTTTTCAAATATCCCCCTGACATGCCACGGTATGTATGACCGAGTGCAGGAACACAGTTGTTTTTCTTCTATACTGTGGGTGAGTGTCTATACAACAGTGACAGCAAACCTACACAAGTGTGTGTGCAGCTATGCACAGCGTATCTGTGTATTTATGTGCAGCTATGCACAGCGTATCTGTGTATTGATGTGCAGCTATGCACAGCGTATCTGTGTATTTATGTGCAGCTATGCACAGCGTATCTGTGTATTTATGTGCAGCTATGCACAGCGTATCTGTGTATTTATGTGCAGCTATGCACAGCGTATCTGTGTATTTATGTGCAGCTATGCACAGTGTATTTGTGTATTTATGTGCAGCTATGCACAGTGTATTTGTGTATTTATGTGCAGCTATGCATAGTGTATGTCACCTCTCTGCGTGATGCGTTGGCTCTGTTTTCGAACGCGGGCGTTCCTCAGGAACCTCCACTCCCTCTCTTTCCTCACCTGGCTCTCCACATCATGCTCCTCTGGAATCTAGAGAGAGAGAGAGAGAGAGAGAGAGAGAGAGAGAGAGAGAGAGAGAGATGTTTTATTTCTATTAGATTGAATAGGGTGGAAGCATGTCTAAACTGGAAGTGGTTACAGAGCTGAGAGAGGAAGACACACTTGCTTCCCTTACTCACTCTCTCCTCCAGTCATACTCTTTCATGTTCTTGTATAAAGACAAGCGCTTTGTGCTACTGTGCTAAATTAAGAGAGTTGCTTCTCAGGCTGCTAAGTGTTCTCTCCCACGTTCAACACTCCCTCATCCTTTTCCTGCCCATCTAACACTTATCTCTCCTCTCCTCCTCCTCCTCCTCCTCCTCCTCCTCCTCTCTTTCTGTTATCCAATTCTTTGGAATTATGGGTTAATGAGCTAAATGAAGAGGATCACCTCTTAGGCTCGAACTGTTAAAAGCTCTATCTTTGCTTGGCCTCTCATCTCTCCTCCTCCTCTCTCTATCCATCCATTATCTCCCTCTCCTCCTCCCCTCCCTCTCCATCCATCGCCTCTCTTGGAGGGCTGCCTCTCAGGCTGTGTTGAGGGGTTTTCTCTCCAGCCATTCATCCCTCTATTTCTGAGGGCTGCCTCTCAGGCGGTGTTGATGGGGTTTCTCCTGTCCCTGACAGGGAGAGAATCATTAGTGAACATCCATGGAGGTCCTCTGGTGTAACTGCAATGAAGGGATTGTGTTTGAGTGTTTCTGTGTGTGTACGTGTATGTCTGTGCATGCGTGCATTTCTGTGTAGATGTGTGTTTCTAAGTGGATGTGTGTGCATGTGTGTCTGTGTGCGCGCACACATTTCTATGTAAATGTGTGTGTGTGTACACGTGTCCCTGTGTGTATAGCTGTAACCATTAGCATTATGGACAGGGCTGGTAATGTACAGCGAAAGACTGTAATGCAGTGTAATGGTGGAGTGTTGTGAGGCCAGAGTGTTGCTGCTTATTAAGTACATGCCCCACCAGGCTCCCTGCTCTGCCCTCTGAATACTAAACACTAACAGAGCAGCCACACACCGACTGCATCCCAAACGGCACCCTATTCCCTATGCAGTGCTCTACTTTTATAGGGAATAGGGAGCCATTTCAGACACAGCCATTGACTGCTACTGCAGCTGCATGTGGATTCATATGCTCTGGTAATCACCACCAAGCACTCATAGTGACATAACATAGAAAGGGGTGGAGAGAGACAGGGAGAAAAAGGAATGGAAGAGGGGAAGGGAGGATGGAGAGAGAGAAAGAGAGTAGAAGGGGGGAGAGAAAGAGAGTGATTAAGTAAGGACGCAAGGGAATAGTGTGTGCAAGTCACTGTTTGCTTGTACATCTCTACAGTGCTAAGACATTAAGGCCTGCCTCAGTCAGAGCTGATGAGTGTGTGTGTGTGTAGGTGTGTGTGTCAAGATGAGAGGCTGTCATGATGCTGGGTCTCAGCTAGGGCTGCAGGATATGGGCAAATAATCGAATTGACATGACAACAAATAAAAAAAGCCAGGTAAAGTAGAAGTTGTTGTGACAGGGTAGGAACCAAAGTGTTGGTCAGTTTCCCAGGGGACCCTTATTACATTTTAATGTTTACATTCATGGCGCAGAATTCTTGCGATATGGATATCCCAGCCACTAAAGGAGGGACACACACACCTCGTACTGCTGACACATTGATACGATAACCTGTGTACAGACTTTTAGACACAAAGACTCTTTATGGGAGCATTCCAGAAATTGAAAACACAGCTTTCTCATTTGTTCGTCTGCAAAGTGCATACCTCCTCCTCTCTCTTCCCGCTCTCGTTTTCCTCGCTCTCTCATCCGGCTCATCTCACCCCATCACCCCTTCTTTTTCTTTCCTTCTATACCATGTCCCCACTTTGTTCCTCCCTCTCTCTCCTGTTTGTCAAGCCCCTTCTCTCCTCCTCTCTTTTCCACCTACAGTCTCTCTCCATCCGTTTCTCTCTCACTCACCTCCAGCCCAGCGTCCGTTTGGCAAAGTCAAGACAAGCTGACAACGTTTATTTTTCTTTTCTTTCAGAGGATGGAGCGATGAAAGGCGGGTTTGAGAAAGTGTTGGAGGGAGTAGCGAATCCCCTAACTGCATTGCCAAGGTGCGTGTGTGTGAGAATGTGTGAGAGTGTGTGTGTGTGTGTGTGTGTGTGTGAGGACACTGTGTGTGTGTGTGTGTGTGTGTGCAAGTTTGTGTGTCGGAGTGAGCGAGTGTGTGGAGACAGACATACACATGACTCAGCTGCTTCCTCTGACCATCAAAGGAAGGTCAGCTGCTGTAACAGGCTAAACAGCTTCCTTGAACAGGTACTGAGACACACTACAGTTTTATGTGTGTGTGTGTGTGTGTAAGTAAGAGAGACGGCGAGAGAGAGAGAGAAAGAGGGATGAAAATAGAAGAGAGAGAGAAAAAGGAAAGTACAGTACCTTCATAACAGGCTGAGCAAAGTACTTGGCGCTCCAGTCACACAGCCCTGTAGACAGGTTGGCATTCATGTAGGCCTTGTGACCTCCTGGGTCATCTGCATCATCCCCGGCCTGACACACACACACACATGCAGATAATTACAAAATATTCACATTTTAACACAGTAACACTAATACACACCACCACACTCAGAATTCATTGTAAAAGATAATCCCAAAATAAGTGTCTGGGAGTTCTTTCATAATGAATCAAACAGACTAAATTGACTAAAATGTTGGATAATTGTGTTCTCCAGAAGCCTTAATTGAGCAATTGAGGTACTTAGCATAAAAGGCTTGTTTAAATGGGTATGCTAGAGTCCAGAGACAGGATTTCTTCTCTTTACTAAAGACTTCAGAAGTTAGTTAAGAAAAGTTGCTATCCCTCAAAATGTTCGTAGGTTATTTGTTATGTTTCTCCTTCAGAGACAAGTTAGCCAGAAATTAGATTCTAGAAAAGAAAGTTCTTAGATGTCAGGGTACCTGTTCAGAGCCGGAGGGCCCCTTGTCGAACATCTTGCGCGTGCGGGGGAACTGGTGGGAGTGGGGGGCCTGTCCGCCCAGCGTGGGGGTGTAGGGGGTCGCGTGGGGGCTGTTCTCCTCCGGCGTGTCGGTTTGGGCACCTCGTTGGTCAGACTGGAGCTGCTGGCACTGGGCATGGGGGAGAACCACTGGGGAGAGGCAGATATGGGGGAGAGGGAGGTTAGTGTAGGGGGCAGCAGAGCATTGGTGAGAAAATTGCTACGCCAATATTCCTGGTAGGGTTAAGAATATGAAGATTGTGTGTAATATGAGTTGAGCGTGTGTCGTGTGTGTGTGTGTGTGTGTGTGTGTGTGTGTGTGTGCATGCATGTCCTCACCCTGCCTGGTGGATGTGTGCCCCCTTGCTGGTGGGGCTGGCGGGGGCCGATTGGGTGAGAGAGCCAGAGTCCAGGATCCTCTGGGGCCGAGCATTCATAGTGGCCTGAGGAGACAGAGACAGAGACAGGGCCTGAGAGACCGGCGACAGGAGGAGAAGAGAGATGGAGAGGGAAGAGAGAGAGCAGAAGTACAAAAAGTGAGGAATGATAATAGCCATGAAGAGCTCAATCTAATATAAAACATAAGCAAGTAAACTAAACCCTACTTTGTAAGGAAACATACTGTACTATGGTGTGTAGCTTGAGCAGTGGGGTGAACTTTGACTGTATATCAACATATTACCCTTTGACAAATGATCTATACAACAACACCAGCAATAGCCAGACACCTTGAAATCCTCCTGTACTGCAACCATCAATAATAGAATCGACGCCAATATACACTAACAGCTATTCACCAGAGGAGAGTAAAACTCAATAAGGGAAACATGATGAATAACAGTGAGTTGTTCACAAAAGCCAGAGCAGCGAGAGAAACGCCTGGTTGGCTTTAGGAGATCTAGTTAACACCAGCAAACAAACACATTCTACCATCTGGAAATGCCTTTTGACTTGATTTCTATGCTAATTACCAGTAGTAGTGTGTGTATTGTGTGTGTGCGGCATGTATGTGTGTTTTGGGTTTAAGAGTTTAAGAGTTTGCGGCAGCATCAATTACTAGTGGCTGCAGGCGAGCGCTTCATTAAAAACGAAGCATAGAAATGCCAGTCGTTATGGATGGGCTGCCACTAATCTGAGAGGCTTCACAAACTGCAGTAGTAAAATATGAATTACGTGGGAGAAACCTAGTAATGATCACAACACCACCACTACAAATAACACACTGTAATTTTCGTAATGCTAGCTACCACACAAAAGAGAAAGCATTTTGGCAAAAATCTCTTAACACACACACACACACACACACACACACACACACACACAAAATCACAGTGAGAGAGAGCTGAGAAGCAATAGTTTTTAGACAGAAATCTTCAAAAGGGTAAAATTGATCTCATCTCACACTGGGAGTCTTTGCTAAGTGTTAAATCGAGATGCTGATATCAACTAAGGAACAATGGAGATACCTGGACTCTGTAGAAAGCTATCCTTATTAAACAATAGTCACAGCAAGAGGAAGAGGAGGAGAGAGAGTAGCAAAAGGAGGAAGATGTGAAAATCAGCTCTTACTGATTTTATCACAATCAGTAAGAGCTGGTGATGGAAGTCAGTCTGACAGCGTAAGACATTGAATAACCGGTATGTAATTTCCCATGCAACATACACAGTCATCATGATTATTGCATGGAAGACAATTGGTATCATCACCCCACAGACTAAGCTTCCTGTACGCAAAACATACAATTGTTGAGTAATTGTGTCCCATAATCGTATGGTATAAAGTGCTTGGTTCGAACCGACGCGTTCCACCATTGGTGCATAGTCATCATCGACACATGGACAACAACATGCGTATCGTTCCTCAATAGGCAACGCTTCCCAGCATAATGTACGCAAAACATTACATACAATTGTTGCGTAATTGTGTCCCATAATTGCATGGCATTAAGTGCCCGGCTGGTTCAAACCAACTCTTTCCACCACCAGTGCGTACATAGTCATCTTCGCCGCACAGGTGTATGGTTTCCCCATAGACAACGCTTCCTAACGTAATGCACGCAAAACATGACATATTGTTGCATAATTGTATTGTATTCTATTCTGTTGTATTCTGTATTCTGTTCTTCGTTCGAACAGACGCGTCCAGTTCCGCCACCGGTGCACTTAATGAAGACGCCAACGCGATGCTGTGGAACATCCTGTTCCCCCTACTCACTTCCCTTACTTATTCTTCACTTCCTAAAGCAATGCTAACAAAATACACAAAGCAAGAGAGATCCTGAAGAGTATATAAACCCTGTTATCACAAGAGGCTTCCCGGTGGGCCAGGAGTCCTTAAACCCAACTGCTTCAGCAACAGACAAAGTTAACAGCATCTAGGTCCCAAATGACACCCTATTCCCTATCTGGTGCACTACTGGGCCCTGGTGAAAAGTATAGCACTGTATAGGGTACCATTTGGGACACAGGCAGCCAGTATCTCTATACTTGTGAGTGTTGAATTATTCAAAGGGGGATTTAAATGTTCTGTGGGCGCACAAAAGTACAGAACACCTCCCTGATAAACGATAAAAGCCCCGTGAAGCAGTCTCAAACTGAGGTGTGATTGGTTGGAAGGGGATGTGGTCTGATGCAAGAAGCAATCTGATTGATGGAGGCAGTACCGAGGGGGAGGGATTGTGGAAGTGAGAGTGGTGATTTTCTGCTGAGTAAGGCAGTAAGGCCCAGAGATTGTGGGTTGAGAAGAGTGATCTCATGCAGTGGGGTTTTAGACCTTTTTCTACCAGTGTTTCCCCGAATGTGCAAGAGACACTCATCAAGCCTGTCCCAGATCAGTTTGTGCTCTCTTGCTAACTCGTACTGTTGGTCTGTAGGAGTTGGCACAAGAGAAAACCAGATCTGGGACCAAAAAGGGGCATTGACTAGGAACCAAACAGAAGCAAACAGGCTGAAACGGGAAGGGACCTACCTGACCTTGTGCAATAAGAAACCCTGTTGCAGGCTAACATTCACCCACAATGCACCGGGACGACTGATGTTAGAGTGTGAGAGAATAGCAGACTCGCATCCAAATTCTACTTTTAGGCTTAAATCTCTTAAGGCAGGTAGCCTAGTGGTAGGAGCGTTGGGCCAGTAAACGAAAGGTTGCTGGATCGAATACTTGAGCTGACAAGGTAAAAATCTGTCGTTCTGCCCCTGAGCAAGGCACTGTTCCCCGGGCGCCGAAGACATGGATGTCGATTAAGGCAGCCCCCCGCACATCTCTGATTGAGGGGTTGGGTTAAATGTGGAAGACACATTTCAGTTGAAGGCATTCAGTTGTTCAACTGACTAGGTACCCCCCCTTTCCCCCCATAAAAAATACACAAAATGTTAATTTGGAGAACAAAGAAGCTGCATGTGTTTCACACTTCCATCCTCCTTGGCACCTGGCAACTAGGTGCTAAAAATCCTAATTAAAACAGAATTGGATTTGCTCGGTTGGACACTTAAACCAATGAGAGCATTTCTCTGCTTGTCAAGAGAAGGCTGTCGAAAGCTCTGGCTTTAACAGACGGGGGCTGCACCAAACTGTTACACACTCCAGTCAATATTGCGTTTGACGCGGGACACTGAATACCAGTTTTTTGTGTGTGTCTGTGTGAAGGTGTGGGTAGACCCTCTTTGTTCTTTCCTTTGAAGTGCTGCCAGGCTGAAGAGTGTGTGAGGACTAGGTAAGTGACTAGTAGATAATCACTGCATCCATGTGAGATTGGTTTTTCTTGTTGAGGGGAGTAAGGTTGAGGTTTCAAGTTTTATTAGTCGCATGAACAGGATACACATTGTATACAGCGTCCAATGAAATGCTGACTTGCAGATTCTTTCTCGACAATGCAACAATTAGAAAAAACACCGATAAGAATATGAACATAAAGTCGACGGCTCAGTAGGATAGAATGTGTAGCATAAGCATAATACAGGAAGGCACAATTTACAGTCCAATATTTGTTTGTGTGTGTCCGTAACAGTTGAAGTCTTCTCCATCTTATTGCGTGTTCGTTAACTTTCAGTTCACCAGGTAAGTTGTTAGAGAAAACAGTCTCTACGGCAATGATCATTAAATCAGTCAATTGGAACCTGGGGTAGAACGTATTGTGAGGGAGCGATGGTGGGGGGGCTGATAAAAGAAAATCCTCCTAAAATCATCAGTAGGAAAGGAAACCTTTGGGAGATGAAAGGCCACCGCAATCGAGAGATGATAGTTCCTCCCAAGCTCATCTACAGATGAATCAAAAGAGCAGGAAACAACAGAGAGAGACAGACACAGAGACCGAGAGACAGACACAGAGACCGAGAGACAGACCGAGAGACAGACCGAGAGACAGAGACAGAGACAGAGACAGAGAGACAGAGACAGAGAGAGAGAGAGAGAGAGAGGCATCCCAAATGGCACCCTATTCCCTACGTAGTGCACTACTTTAGACCAGAGCCCTATAGCACCCTATTCCCTACGTAGTGCACTACTTTAGACCAGAGCCGTATAGCACCCTATTCCCTACGTAGTGCACTACTTTAGACCAGAGCCTTATGGCACCCTATTCCCTACGTAGTGCACTACTTTAGACCAGAGCCTTATGGCACCCTATTCCCTACGTAGTGCACTACTTTAGACCAGAGCCTTATGGCACCCTATTCCCTACGTAGTGCACTACTTGAATAGGGGGTCATTTTGAGACACATCCAGAGATTCACAGGGATTTCCACCTGGGCTTCCCGCTGTTTCTGTCTCTGAGAAGACGTGCACAAGACTGAGGATTGTGTTGAGGAGAAAGAGTAAGTACCCCGGTGACGATAAATTTACAAGCCACAATGTTATCATGGTCAAATGCCCTTTCCTGAGGCTGCAGCAGTGGCCCATATTGTATATTCAAAAAAATACTGTGCCATCATACATTAGAGTCTATTGCAATGTTTCATACATTAGTCTATTGCAATGTTTCATACATTAGTCTATTGCAATGTTTCCATACATTAGTCTATTTCAGTGTTTCATACGTTAGTCTATTGCAATGTTTCATACATTATTCTATTGCAATGTTTCATACATTAGAGTCTATTGCAATGTTTCATACATTAGTCTATTGCAATGCTTCATACATTAAGAGTCTATTGCAGTGTTTCATACATTAGAATCTATTGCAATGTTTCATACATTAGAGTCTATTGCAATGTTTCATACATTAGTCTATTGCAATGTTTCATACATTAGTCTATTGCAATGTTTCCATACATTAGTCTATTTCAGTGTTTCATACGTTAGTCTATTGCAATGTTTTATACATTAGTCTATTGCAATGTTTCATACATTAAAGTCTATTGCAATGTTTCATACATTAGAGTCTATTGCAATGTTTCATACATTATTATATTGCAATGTTCCATACATTAGAGTCTATTGCAATGTTTCATACATTAGAGTCTATTGCAATGTTTCATACATTAGAGTCTATTGCAATGTGTCATACATTAGTCTATTGCAATGTGTCATACATTAGAGTCTATTGCAATGTTTCATACATTAGAGTCTATTGCAATGTTTCATATATTAAGAGTCTATTGCAGTGTTTCATACATTAGAGTCTATTGCAGTGTTTCATACATTAGAGTCTATTGCAGTGTTTCATACATTAGAGTCTATTGCAATGTTTCATACATTAGTCTATTGCAATGTTTCATACATTAGTCTATTGCAATGTTTCCATACATTAGTCTATTTCAGTGTTTCATACGTTAGTCTATTGCAATGTTTCATACATTAGAGTCTTTTGCAATGTTTCATACATTAGTCTATTGCAGTGTTTCATCCGTTAGTCTATTGCAGTGTTTCATACATTATTCTATTGCAATGTTTCATACATTAAAGTCTATTGCAATGTTTCATACATTAGAGTCTATTGCAATGTTTCATACATTAGAGTCTATTGCAATGTTTCATACATTAGAGTCTATTGCAATGTTTCATACATTAGTCTATTGCAATGTTTCATACATTAGTCTATTGCAATGTGTCATACATTAGAGTCTATTGCAATGTTCCATACATTAGTCTATTGCAATGTGTCATACATTAGAGTCTATTGCAATGTTTCATACATTAGAGTCTATTGCAATGTTTCATACATTAGTCTATTGCAGTGTTTCATACATTAGTCTATTGCAGTGTTTCATACATTAGTCTATTGCAGTGTTTCATCCGTTAGTCTATTGCAGTGTTTCATACATTATTCTATTGCAATGTTTCATACATTAAAGTCTATTGCAATGTTTCATACATTAGAGTCTATTGCAATGTTTCATACATTAGAGTCTATTGCAATGTTTCATACATTATAGTCTATTGCCATGTTTCATACATTATAGTCTATTGCCATGTTTCATACATTATTCTATTGCAATGTTTCATACATTATTCTATTGCAATGTTTCATACATTATTCTATTGCAACGTTTCATACATTAGAATTTATTGCAATGTTTCATACATTAGAGTCTATTGCAATGTTTCATACATTAGAGTCTATTGCAATGTTTCATACATTAGAGTCTATTGCAATGTTTCATACATTAGTCTATTGCAATGTTTCATACATTAGTCTATTGCAATGTTTCATACATTATAGTCTATTGCAATGTTTCATACATTATTCTATTGCAATGTTTCATACATTAGTCTATTGCAATGTTTCATACATTATAGTCTATTGCAATGTTTCATACATTATTCTATTGCAACGTTTCATACATTATTCTATTGCAATGTTTCAAACATTAGTCTATTGCAATGTTTCATACACTAGAGTCTATTGCAATGTTTCATACATTAGTCTATTGCAATGTTTCATACATTATAGTCTATTGCAATGTTTCATACATTATTCTATTGCAATGTTTCATACATTAGAGTCTATTGCAATGTTTCATACATTAGTCTATTGCAATGTTTCATACATTATAGTCTATTGCAATGTTTCATACATTATTCTATTGCAATGTTTCATACATTATTCTATTGCAATGTTTCATACATTAGAGTCTATTGCAATGTTTCATACATTAGTCTATTGCAATGTTTCATACATTAGTCTATTGCAATGTTTCATACATTAGAGTCTATTGCAATGTTTCATATATTATAGTCTATTGCAATGTTTCATACATTATTCTATTGCAGTGTTCCATACATTAGAGTCTATTGCAATGTTTCATACATTAGAGTCTATTGCAATGTTTCATACATTACAGTTGATTGCAATGTTTCATAAATTATTCTATTGAAATGTTTCATACATTATTCTACTGCAATGTTTCATACATTAGAGTCTATTGCAATGTTTCATATATTAGAGTCTATTGCAATGTTTCATACATTAGTCTATTGCAGTGTTTCATACATTAGAGTCTATTGCAATGTTTCATACATTAGTCTATTGCAATGTTTCATACATTATTCTACTGCAATGTTTCATACACTAGTCTATTGCAATGTTTCATACATTAGTCTATTGCAATGTTTCATACATTATTCTATTGCAATGTTTCATACATTATTCTACTGCAATGTTTCATACATTAGTCTATTGCAATGTTTAATACATTATTATATTGCAATGTTTCATACATTATTCTATTGCAATGTTTCATACATGATTCTATTGCAGTGCCTCATACATTAGAGTCTGTTGCAGTGTTCGATACATTAGAGTCTGTTGCAGTGTTCGATACATTAGAGTCTGTTGCAGTGTAATATCTAATAAGTCCTGTTGTTTTTTTACGGGGCTTCAGTGGGGAGCCCTAAAGCTGAGATGAACAGCTCTGGGGGACTGCGAGGAACTGATGGTGTCAGCAGCAGGAAAGGAGGCTCTCCAGCGCGAGGGTCCAACAGTGGTTATTACACCTCCTTAAGTAACGGCAGGCTTCTCCTCTCTGCAGTGGCTGGCCTGGGGGAGTCGTTTCGCCTTAATTGCATTTGCACAAAAGTAATGGTCTCGAGGTGGGGAAAATGCCAGGGAAGAGTGAGAGTGTGTGTGTAAGAACAAGAGTGTGCGTGCGCAACCTTTTCAACGCATAAAACACACCTAAAGAAAACCAAACAGACACACACCAGAGGGAGAGAGAACAGTATGTTTAGTACCTTGTAGGCGATGCTGTTGAGGACCTTCATGGCCAGGTCAGACACCTCTGGGAATGGGTCGGCCGCCAGGTGAAGGAGAACCCTCCAGATCTGTGTGTAAACGCTGTTGAACGACACCCCTGCAATGACACACGCAGCATGATTAACCATATACATAATGATCCAGCATTCACAGACAACGTGACTTATCATCAATACACACACAGGCACACAGCATCAGTTACCATCAATACACACACACAGACTGAATTACCATTCACATAATGACCCAACACAGTGTGAAAACCATCAATATACATTAGCGAACATCTACATTCGCATTCTCAACAAGCACATAAACACAGCATGATTAGCATCAATATTTGATTAGCGCCCATCAATAAGAGAGCCAACCTTCTCACCATCTCATTTTCTCACGTACGCACACAGCATGATTTCCATAAACACTCAACAATCTCTCACACACACACACACACACACAACATGCTTAGCAATCACACTCAACCACTGAATTCTCCATCATCATAGCATACAAACGCTAACATCCAATTGATGCTAATCACCTGTCATCTAACATACAAAAACATTCACATCCACACCGACTGGCCATTGTCTCGCTTCTCCTTCACTCAGTCATCTGCTGAGGTGCTGGAGCCAACGTGGCCGCCTTGTCAGGTAATGCAACTCATTAATCAACACACACAACGAAGCCAGCTGGCTTCTGCGCAATTGCTGATTGTGAGAGGAACATGACTGCCAACTGTCATCATTATGCAGAATATGAATGAGCAAGTGCTCTGCTATTGTCTTTTTTACCCACCGAGGGCGACAGGTGTGTTTGTGTATGACAGGAAGTGTGTGTTCACTTTGACGATTATTCCCTTCCTTTCCACCCAGGACCATCTCCCCCCTCCATCTTTTATTTATCCATTTTCTTCCTCTCCTGTCGTCCTCTCTGCGGTGTCATCCCTCATTCCAAGCTGTCACTCAACCTGACAGAGCACTGCGGTGCCGCTGAGCTGCGTTCGAGAGAGACGGTCACTCACCGGGCTTGGCCACGAAGGCGCTGTCAACATCAGTTTGTTTTGCTCTGGGCCTAAACCTGCCTGTCACTGTTCTCTTTATATGAGGAGTGCCCCCCCTCTTCTTCTAGTTCATTATTCTGGCACATTGACTCTCACTTTGCAAGGAACACAGCACTCCCTCTCTCTAGTTTCCATGCTCTCTCCCTCTGATGCAATCTTCTGTTCGTCTCGACGGCCGGCAGTGAAGGCATCCAGCTGTTAATGCCCTTCTCCCTCTCCCCAGCACTTCACACTTGTAGATACAGAACAGAAAGTGTCCTTAGGGAGTTGTCACTTTATACTGAGGGTAAGAGAGGACACTGTCTTAACCCCTAGACAGGACACACTCATCCTCCTCCAGAGGCTGTAGAATGAGGGACGTGTGACGGGAGGCGTGGCAGGCTATCACAAACTGTTGCGGCGAACCAGTGCATTTCATAGAGACACAGTGTGTGAAAATGCGTGGAGGCACATGTCGCAGCAAAAATCGGGAGCGCTGGTTAATAGTACTGCAGCAGATTGTAGTGTGGGTCGAGAGGGGGGTGAGAGCTGGAGGGTGAGAGCGGGGAGAGACAGGAAAGAGTACATGCGAGAGAGAGAGAGATAGCAAGGGGGGTAAGCAAGAGCGGAAGCATGAGAAGGAGAGAGAGAAGGAGAGCACGGGGAAAGAGGGAGTGAGAAAGCAAGCAATCAGGCAAGAGAGAGAGAGAGCAAGGGAAAAGGCGGGTGTGTGTAAGCGAGAGCGGGTGAGCGAGGTAAAGAGGTGATTAGGTTCTAGCCTGGGGGCATGAATGTGATTAGGTGCTGCGGTAAACAGCCCTGGTGATGAATGTGAAATACTGTTTCCCCTCCATTTAAACAGGGAAATACTGTTTCCCCTCCATTTAAACAGGGAAATACTGTTTCCTCTCCATTTAAACAGGGAAATACTGTTTCCCCTCCATTTAAACAGGGAAATACTTCAGTGTTCACTGCAATAGACACATTATCACCACAGCACCCTACACAGTGCAACATGAGAATACAGGTCATTCCCAGGCTGAACTGTGTTCAGCAAGGTCTGGTATGAGGACCTTTGCAACATCTGCACAATTTTACAACCATGTTAAATCCTGAACGATATTTCTCACTACAACAGCTACATTTGGAGCTTCCCCTGCAGTATTCCAACAAGACAGAAAAACATATCTCAAAGGTCATCTGTTAATGCATATTTAACACCCAATCCAATATAAGTCTTGGACAGCCTCTGTAAGCTACGGTATATAACCCATTTCCTTCATTCAAACATGAGCATCTTAAATGCACTGACACAGGGAGAAGCTGAGCCAAGTCCTTGATGTGGCCAAACAGAAATGTCAGGGTGGATATCAGAACGCTTTAGAGGTGTGTTCTGGCTGGTATTTTGCTGTGTAAGACATTTTCCTTTTTATCTTAAAGGCCAGATTCACTAAGCGTTTCCAACTGTTATTTTCAGGAGGGAATAGAATCTCCTGTTTCTGTAGTGTGAGGCAGCTCGTCTCTCTCAGGGCCTTAAAGAGGTAAGCTCTCCAAAAATTCTAAGTTGTAAGTCCACATTCTATGCCATCTGTTGTGTTGATTTGGGAGTGAACTGTCCCTTTACGAAGAGCACTTCTATCAACTACCAGGTATTGCCCAATCAATTATATATTCTGTGGGACTGACCAGTGTTAGCTAACACAACCCAATTGTGCTCCTGCAACATGGCTAGGCTCCCAAACAAGTTATATTCCTAAATGTTTTGGCATCGAGTCAGCACTATGCTAAACCCTCTATGGTACAGCCCCATGCTGTTTGTTTATGCATGCCATGTCATGAGCTTCTAGCTGGGAGTCAGAATCAAGCGCATAGGGAGGTAAGGACAATGGAAATAGAATGCCTAATACTATTCTATGGTAAGATGCTAAACTGGACACAGCCTAGCGGGCGTTTAGAATGAATCAGACCCCATGATGGTGTTAGGGACCCCAGTGCAGCTTGGGAAGGGTTTAGATAAAGGCTGAATGAATGCTAAACTCACCGGTTTAAAAGAGAAGCGACAGAAACGGCTACCACAATGTGATTTTTTTATATACAAATATATATTTTATATCCATTTCCTGGTAATTTATTCGTCAGACTTCAATGGTAAAGTGCTTGCCACTGTGTCCTGAAAAGACCCATAGATGTGGCTGTGTTGGACTTGGCCAATCCGGGATTCCTGTGGGAGTTGATTAATACTGGATTATTTGATGAATCTGAGATAACGCAGCGGTGTGTTCCCATGAGTCAGTGGTGCACTTGAGGGTTTTATGGAAGTGGGGATGCGTGTGTAGTGTACTTAGTACTCGTCTCACGCCACCCCTGTGTGTGTGTGTGCGCGCTGTAGCCGTGTCCTCATCTTTTGGAGCAGTGTTTCCCAACTCTGGTCCTCCAAAACCCCAAAAGTACACATCTTCATTGTAGCCCAGACAATACACCTGACTCAACTTGTCAACTAATCATCAGGCACTTAATGAGTTGAATCAGGCGAGGGACTATAACAAAAATATGTACTTTTGGGGGGCTGGAGTTAGGAACCACTGTTTTGGACTACATTGTCAAATACAAGGGCAGTTGGTGTGTGAAGTGGCATTTCTCAAACTGGCAACAGAAGGTAGGGAATCCCCATCTCCCCCTCTCTCTCCTTCGTGTTGTTGGTGAGTTAATGCTTTTTCTCCACACACACAAACTGAGTGTCAGGACGCATCAAGGCCTCTGCCAATCACCACAGCATAGGGGAAACAGAGCGGGGCCAGCCCTCAGTGAAACCAGGAAAAGCACTCAGTATTTTGGAGCCGGGGGCACCCTCGTGAGTTGAGATGGTAGGTTGAGAACAAGAGTCTTACCTACGGGTAAGAAGGAATTGAAGGAGGAGAAAGGGAAAAGTATAGGAAGGCAGGGCTCCAGACTGACCACTTAGTGGCATTTTGACTTGGCTGTGCAAGTAAAGAAATGTATTGGTTGCATTGGCACGAGCTGAACATTCATTACAAGGTCAACTCAAGTTTCAAAACGTCCTATTTTTCTGGTGGCTAAAACCATGATTTGGTCAAACAGTAGAGTGCATTATACTCATGATTCCTGTAGTGAAAGTGTCTGCACTGCCCCTGTAACTGTTTCGCTGGTGCCTGCTGTGACGCGCGAGCCACACGCTCTCCCCCGACAAACAGGGTTCTAATTGTATAACATTTACAAATCCAACTGTGGGAAAAACACAGAGTTGGAAACAACAACTGTTGAAGAGAGGATGTTCTCAGCTTTCTGAGGTATACTTTATTTTCTCAACTCTTTATTTTGAGGTCAACAGCAAATATTTTACAACCAAGATATTTTATACTGAACAACGATATTAGAGCAACATGTAAAGTGTTGGTCCCATGTTTCATGAGCTGAAATAAAAGATCCCAGAAATGTGACATTCACACAAAAAGCTTAGTTCTCTCAAATGTTGTCCACAAATGTGTTTACATCCCTGTTAGTGAGTATTTTTACTTTGCCAAGATAATCCAGCCACCTGACAGGTGTGGCATATCAAGAAGCTGATCAAACATCATGATCATTACACAGGTGCACCTTGTGCTGGGGACAATATAAGGTCACTAAAATGTGCAGTTTTGTCACACAAGACAATACCACAGATGTCTCAAGTTTTGAGGGAGTGTGCAATTGGCAAGCTGACTGAATGTCCACCATAGCTGTTCCCAGATAATTTAAAGTTCGTTTCTCTACCATAAGCAGCCTCCAAAATCCTTTTTAGAGGATTTGGCAGTACGTCCATCCAGCCTCACAACTGCAGAACACGTGTAACCACGCCATCCCAGGACCTCCACATCCGGCTTCTTCACCTGCAGGATTGTCTGAGACCAACCACCGGGACAACTTATGATACTGAGGATAGTTTCTGTCTGCAATAAAGCCCTTTTGTGTGGAAAAACTCATTCTGATTGGCTGGGGCTGGCCTATGCACTCCCAGGCCCACCCATGGCTGTGCCCCTCCCCAGTCATGTGAAATCCATAGATTAGGGCCTAATGAATATTTTAATTGAGTAATTTCCTTATATGAACTGTAACTCATTAAAATAGTTGAAATTGTTGCATGTTGCGTTTATATTTTTGTTCAGTATATATGGCTTTGAGATATACAGAGTGCTTGAAATGTGCATCAGCCATTGCTAGTGCATAGGGTAGTAGGCTATAACTGCAACGTTTCCTAAGGACATTACATTCAGATTAATACATGACTACTAGCATTGAGTATTATATTTAGTGTTAGCAATCTAGCTAATGTTTTGAGTTTTAGCCCCAAATAAATTTGCCTTTGATATAAATGCAAAAAAAGACATAGGCAAATGAATCTCTATTGAACAAAAGTCGTCAGAATATTCTGGAGCCCTATTTTAACAGTAACATATAAGGTGATTACTATTTTTTATCTATTGTTTGAAGCCTTGAAAAATAATGGTGCGACCAAATCATGGGCTTGTTCCTTGTTCGTAAGGGTAGTGCAGGTCAGTCGTAAGGGTAGTCTAGGTCAGCAGTAAGGGTAGTGCAGGTCAGTCGTAAGGGTAGTCTAGATCAGTAGTAAGGGTAGTGCAGGTCAGTAGTAAGGGTAGCCTAGGTCAGTAGTAAGGGTAGTGGAGGTCAGTAGTAAGGGTAGTGGAGGTCAGTAGTAAGGGTAGTGGTGGTCAGTAGTAAGGGTAATCTAGGTCAGCAGTAAGGGTAATCTAGGTCAGTAGTAAGGGTAGTGTGGGTCAGTAGTAAGGGTAGTGCAGGTCAGTAGTAAGGGTAGTGCAGGTCAGTAGTAAGGGTAGTGGAGGTCAGTAGTAAGGGTAGTGTGGGTCAGTAGTAAGGGTAGTGCAGGTCAGTCGTAAGGGTAGCGCAGGTCAGTCGTAAGGGTAGTGCAGGTCAGTCGTAAGGGTAGCGCAGGTCAGTCGTAAGGGTAGCGCAGGTCAGTAGTAAGGGTAGTCTTGGTCAGTAGTAAGGGTAGTCTAGGTCAGTAGTAAGGGTAGTCTAGGTCAGTAGTAAGGGTAGTGCAGGTCAGTAGTAAGGGTAGTGCAGGTCAGTAGTAAGGGTAGTGGAGGTCAGTAGTAAGGGTAGTCTAGGTCAGTAGTAAGGGTAGTGCAGGTCAGTAGTAAGGGTAGTGGAGGTCAGTAGTAAGGGTAGTTGTTTTCCTACCTATGAGGGAGTTGAGGGAGGAGTAGGAGGAGACTCGTCTCATCTTGTCGATGGTCTCAAAGGAGAGGATGTACTCGTCGTTGTCAGGGCTACCCAGGGTGCTGCTGGCACTGCTGCTGGTGCTCAAGTTACCTGGAGAGAACGCCACCGGACCACCTAGACATACAAATGACAGAATAGTAGTTACACAACAGAATCACTACACCCTGAAATATAACATATTATACCAGAATAATTATACCCTGAAATATAACATATTATACCAGAATAATTATACCCTGAAATATAACATATTATACCAGAATAATTATACCCTGAAATATAACATATTATACCAGAATAATTATACCCTGAAATATAACATATTATACCAGAATCACTACTCCCTGAAATATAACATATTATACCAGAATAATTATACCCTGAAATATAACATTATACCAGAATAATTATACCCTGAAATATAACATATTATACCAGAATAATTATACCCTGAAATATAACATATTATACCAGAATAATTAGACCCTGAAATATAACATATTATACCAGAATAATTAGACCCTGAAATATAACATATTATACCAGAATAATTATACCCTGAAATATAGCCACATTATTCCAGAATAACTATACCCTGAAATAAATGTCTGTGTGTGTCTGTCTGTGTGTGTGAGTATGTGTGTGTGTCTGTATGTGTGTGTGTCTGTATGTGTGTGTCTGTATGTGTGTGTGCGCGTGTGCCTGTGCGCGTGTAGCTGTGCGCGTCTGCGCGTGCGTCTGCTTGTGGGTGTCTATGTGTGTGTGGGTGTGTGTGTGGATGTCTGTGTGGGTGTGGGTGTCTGTGTGTGTGTGGGTGTCTGTGTGGGTGTGGGTGTCTGTGTGGGTGTGGGTGTCTGTGTGGGTGTCTGTGTGGGTGTCTGTGTGGGTGTCTGTGTGGGTGTCTGTGTGGGTGTCTGTGTGTGGGTGGGTGTCTGTGTGTGGGTGTCTGTGTCGGTGTGTGGGTGTCTGTGTCGGTGTGTGGGTGTCTGTGTGTCTGTGTGTCTGTGTGTGTGTGTGTGTGTGTGTGTGTGTGTGTCTGTGTGTGTGTGTGTCTGTGTGTGTGTGTGTCTGTGTTTCTGTGTGTGTGTCTGTTTCTGTGTGTGTGTGTCTGTGTGTGTGTGTCTGTGTGTGTGTGTGTCTGTGTGTGTGTGTCTGTGTTTCTGTGTGTGTGTGTGTGTGTCTGTGTTTCTGTGTGTGTGTGTGTGTGTCTGTGTTTCTGTGTGTGTGTGTGTGTCTGTGTGTGTGTGTGTCTGTGTTTCTGTGTGTGTGTGTCTGTTTCTGTGTGTGTGTGTCTGTGTTTCTGTGTGTGTGTGTGTCTGTGTTTCTGTGTGTGTGTCTGTGTTTCTGTGTGTGTGTCTGTGTTTCTGTGTGTGTGTCTGAAGGTAAAGTGAAGTGTCAACTTTTCACTAGTTCCCTCCTCATCTGCCACGAGCTAGAAAACTACAAGCTATTGACTGGACATTCCATTCAATCTCCCAGTCTATTCTAACTGTCTGCCCGAGTCATCACACTATAACTTCCCATTATCATCGCCTGACTCACACAAAATGGCCACCATATATCCCTGTGACGGAGTGCATATTGAGATGGGGGTTGGGAGTAGGCAAGGCAGGCTAAACGGTTTGAGATGGGGGTTGGGAGTAGGCAAGGCAGGCTAAACGGTTTGAGATGGGGATTGGGAGTAGGCAAGGCAGGCTAAACGGTTTGAGATGGGGGTTGGGAGTAGGCAAGGCAGGCTAAACGGTTTGAGATGGGGATTGGGAGTAGGCAAGGCAGGCTAAATGGTTTGAGATGGGGGTTGGGAGTAGGCAAGGCAGGCTAAACGGTTTGAGATGGGGGTTGGGAGTAGGCAAGGCAGGCTAAACGGTTTGAGATGGGGGTTGGGAGTAGGCAAGGCAGGCTAAACGGTTTGAGATGGGGATTGGGAGTAGGCAAGGCAGGCTAAACGGTTTGAGATGGGGTTGGGAGTAGGCAAGGCAGGCTAAACGGTTTGAGATGGGGATTGGGAGTAGGCAAGGCAGGCTAAACGGTTTGAGATGGGGTTGGGAGTAGGCAAGGCAGGCTAAACGGTTTGAGATGGGGTTGGGAGTAGGCAAGGCAGGCTAAACGGTTTGAGATGGGGATTGGGAGTAGGCAAGGCAGGCTAAACGGTTTGAGATGGGGGTTGGGAGTAGGCAAGGCAGGCTAAACGGTTTGAGATGGGGATTGGGAGTAGGCAAGGCAGGCTAAACGGTTTGAGATGGGGGTTGGGAGTAGGCAAGGCAGGCTAAACGGTTTGAGATGGGGGTTGGGAGTAGGCAAGGCAGGCTAAACGGTTTGAGATGGGGGTTGGGAGTAGGCAAGGCAGGCTAAACGGTTTGAGATGGGGATTGGGAGTAGGCAAGGCAGGCTAAACGGTTTGAGATGGGGGTTGGGAGTAGGCAAGGCAGGCTAAACGGTTTGAGATGGGGGTTGGGAGTAGGCAAGGCAGGCTAAACGGTTTGAGATGGGGGTTGGGAGTAGGCAAGGCAGGCTAAACGGTTTGAGATGGGGTTGGGAGTAGGCAAGGCAGGCTAAACGGTTTGAGATGGGGTTGGGAGTAGGCAAGGCAGGCTAAACGGTTTGAGATGGGGTTGGGAGTAGGCAAGGCAGGCTAAACGGTTTGAGATGGGGTTGGGAGTAGGCAAGGCAGGCTAAACGGTTTGAGATGGGGATTGGGAGTAGGCAAGGCAGGCTAAACGGTTTGAGATGGGGGTTGGGAGTAGGCAAGGCAGGCTAAACGGTTTGAGATGGGGTTGGGAGTAGGCAAGGCAGGCTAAACGGTTTGAGATGGGGGTTGGGAGTAGGCAAGGCAGGCTAAACGGTTTGAGATGGGGATTGGGAGTAGGCAAGGCAGGCTAAACGGTTTGAGATGGGGGTTGGGAGTAGGCAAGGCAGGCTAAACGGTTTGAGATGGGGTTGGGAGTAGGCAAGGCAGGCTAAACGGTTTGAGATGGGGTTGGGAGTAGGCAAGGCAGGCTAAACGGTTTGAGATGGGGGTTGGGAGTAGGCAAGGCAGGCTAAACGGTTTGAGATGGGGGGGTTGGGAGTAGGCAAGGCAGGCTAAACGGTTTGAGATGGGGGTTGGGAGTAGGCAAGGCAGGCTAAACGGTTTGAGATGGGGGTTGGGAGTAGGCAAGGCAGGCTAAACGGTTTGAGATGGGGGTTGGGAGTAGGCAAGGCAGGCTAAACGGTTTGAGATGGGGGTTGGGAGTAGGCAAGGCAGGCTAAACGGTTTGAGATGGGGATTGGGAGTAGGCAAGGCAGGTTAAACGGTTTGTCATGGTTGTTGGTGACAAGCACCGCTGCCAGTTAGAATGAGTGGACGATATGGATTCAGAGAGGCTGTAAGCGGTAAGCTAACGTGCTAGCGGCTAGTATTACTCAGCATGGCTATATTGCTATGTGGCTGTGTTGACAGGGGCCTCAGAATGAGCTGACATGTGAGTCAGTCAGTCAGTACAGCGGGGGCTGAGAGAGGGTGAAGAGTGTAATCCTCCAATAATTCTGTGGGTGTATGATGGACATAGGCTCTCAAAACTGTGTTTTATGTGTGTGTGTGTGTGCAAGCAGAGCAAGACAGCCCCCCCCACACACTAAACCCTAGCGTCAGCGTGGTAAACCCGAGGAGGATTATATTCTCTGTTGTGACTTTGCCATCATGACGATTCTTCAAATCCCCTCAAGTAATTCTTTGGGAAAGAGGAGAGGCAGTCAGAGAGAAAAGTCTATACTCTTAAGTCGCTTTCTTTCTCTCCATCTCCCTCCTTCACAGTATGCAACCACATTTATCTCTCCATCTCTCTTTTTTCAGTTCTCTCTCGCCCGCCTCAATGTCATCCACTCCATCTCTCTCTCCTACCCTCTTCGTTGAGGTTGAGGTTCTGCAGGCTCTTGTTGAGGTTGCGTGCGGTGGTGGCAGCTCTGATGTTGGTGAAGGAGTTGACTGAACGCAGCCGCGGGATGGCCGGGCCGTCGCGCACTGGAGTCAGGTTACCGGGCTCTGTGCACAGACACACACAGGGGAAGGTCAATTAACCGATTAATTTGGCACTAAATGGAATACACTAGCGACATGACAATCAATATGAGAATAGGTAATAAATGTAATTTTAAATATTGATGTGCTCTATCAAAACATGCTGCATATTTCATTCAAACTCCCTCAGATCCCTGAACCCCATTTCACATGTAAAGTAGTTTGAGTGGACCAGTGTGCTTTACAACAATACACATCAATGACTTCCTATTGTAATGATTATGACAGAGGATCGAAGTGTGTGTATGTGGTGTGTGTGTGTGTGTACCTAAGGTGTTGGCAGGTGAGGGTACAGCGTAGTTCTTCTCCTCCTCCATGAACTGCAGGGCCACGGTGCAGAAGTTACTCTCATACTGAACCACCAGGTGACTCAGAGCCACCACCAGCTCCTGAAGAACACACCGCCACCACCAAGTCAACCAGAACCCAACACACACGGTCAAAACCTAGTCAACCACAGCAGAAGACCTAACACAGCCCATCGCCCACAGTAAAATCTGTCAACGACCTTAGCGAGAACATTGGATATAGTGAGGTGAGAAGAAAACGTGTGTACGACCCACCTTGCGGACCACAGGGCTGCCGTCGTTGATGAGCTGTGCCAGCATCATGGCCACGTTGTGGTCGATGGTCGTAGAGTGGTCCGTCCGCTCGGCTGAGTTCCCCACAAACGTCCCCAGGGCAAACACCGCCGCACAGCGTACCTGAGGAGACCGGGGATAGTTTGATTCCAAGAGAATTCACTCCCAAGTCACTTCCTGGTTGGATCCAGACCAAGTCATTGCTTTGGTGCTGCTTTTTAAAGGGGACTCAGTACTCCCTATTTAATCCTCTCATTTCTAATGCAGCCATATTTACTGAGAAGATCAATGGTGGCTGAAAATAATTATTGACCATTGGTCACACAATACCCCCATCACACTAATTAACTGTGTAAGCTAAATAACAATAACTCCTAAATTGTTATCAATAATTGTCCCAAGTAACCACAAAGACAGTGCAGGTCCACATAATTGTTTATTCTCTAAGTATCTCTCAGTGCAGTGCCTGTCATATGCAAAACTAACTCAAACCTGGCCCAGTGTGTGTGTGTGTGTGTGTATTGCAGAGAGTAAATATGCCTTTCCTCTTGAGAAGTCCCCCCAACAGGCCTCAGCTGAAAATTCATTAAAAACTCTCTCACCCTAGTCACTGATCTACATTCCTCACTCTGCCTCTCTCTGTTCTCTCCAGTCTCTATCTCACGCTATCCATTTCTCTCACTCTCTGTCTGCATTATATGGGGTACTTGGCACACACACCATTCATTTTAAAGAGAGGAACTGGGCACAGATTCACAAAACACTTCTTACGCAAAAACTTAAGCTTCTTAAGAAAATAAGACAGTTCTTAAGTGCAATTCCTCAACAACATCTTAAGATTTTATGATTTTCTTACTAGCTTCTCAAATACATTCTAACAAATCTTCTTAAGATGTTTGTTGCTAGGCAACGGTTTTCGCAGCTATCTAAAGAACGTTCTTGGGTTTAAATAATCAATACTGAAACTTCCAGATGAAGTTTGTGAGTGAATTAAAACATGTTCAATTGCGTTCATGAGCTTTTTCTCTCACTGCCCTGAGTTTAAGACGAGGGTTTGGCTATCTTGGTATTAAGAACATTTCCAATAGGTTTATTTTCAAGAATCTAATTTCTTCTTAAGTTTTTGCTTAAGGAGAAACATAAGAAATAGCACAAGAACATTTCCAAGAACCTTTGAGGAATACCAACGTTGCTCAACTTTCTTAAGTTTAGTTAAGGACAAAATGGCAGATGAGAATACATTCCTTCTTAAGAAGGTTTTGTGAATCTGGGCCCTGAAGAGGGAGCTGATCAAACTAGTTGAGTAATACATTTTTAAATTGTGGTTTGTGTGTGTGTCTGGGTTCTCCAACGTTCCTGGTGATGCACTCAAATACCCAATTCTCTTCAGGCATTGTGAGCGTGTACATAAGGTTGTGTGAGATCAATGTGTGTGTGTGTGTACACCAGAGTAGATGCGGTCCCTGGTCTCACCACTCAGCCACAGCAGCCTCTAGAGAGAGAGGTTTCCCTGCCAGGCTGCTGTGTGTGTGTGCCCTGCATGTCACCCATGTGAGGTGGGTGAAATACAGCGCAAACTGACATCACTGTCCCTCAGGTCCTCAAAATCCTAAAGGAGCCACTGAACCCTCAATCTGCTAGGTGTGACACGTGTGTACGTCCCAAAGGTGTGTGTGTACGTCTGAAAGGTTTGTATTCCTTCCCTCTCACCTCAGGTATGGGGTCGGACAGCAGGCTGTAGAGCTTCTCGTGGGCGCTGTCCCTGACACCACACCAGCGGGCCGAGTCAAAGTTCTGCCAGATGCGTCCCAGGCAGATGGCCACCCACTGACGGAGCAGGGGATGAGGGTCAGAGAGCTGCTCCAGGCAGATGGCTATCAGGTTCCCCTGCAGACAGGCCTCCTGGGGGAGGGGGAGGGGGGAGTAGAGGGTGGGTTGAGGAGGAGGATGAGAAAGGAGTTGGAAGGCAGGCAGGCAGGGAGGGAGGAGAGAAAGAGTGTTAGAGGGGCCATGTCAGTAATTCACACACGCACGTCCAAGGCCTTTATGACTTGGCTTTCAGCTGAGCTTCACGTCTGGAAGTCTATGGGCAAACCCAGCAGGGTACTAACCTCTACCTCCCACTGTGAACCTGAAGGGTCGACGTCCAATGCTTGACTGTTAAGAGTTTGTCATCTTTTATGTGGGGTTGTATTGGTTCCTGTGGCTATGAAAAGCCACCATTTGAAAGCATATACCTATTTTTGCAGACTCTCTGCATTGTAGCAGTATCAAACCATCCTCCATCAGACTATAGAGCAGATCAGGGATGTGTACAAGATGTAACAACGTTTTAACTTGATCACACCGTAGCTGAACCCTACCAGTAGGAGTGCCATCACTCCTAACCCCTGAAGCTTAGGCTACATGTTCCAACCAATCCAACAAACTGAAGTAATGATGAAGTGCTAGCTGAAAGGAAGGCAGACAGGTTTAAATACAAGGCGGTGAGAACTTCGAACGAGCGGCATGTCTCTGTAATATTGGAACTCATCTATTATTAACACAGAGCCAATGGGAGACGGAGAACATTAAGTAAACAGAGAGAGAGAGAGCAAGCGAGCGAGAGAGCGAGCGAGAGAGCGAGCGAGAGAGAGCGAGAAGGGAAAGACAGAGGGGGGGTTTGTAAGGCTATGTGGATCTATGACAGACTCAATAAACACCAAAAACTGCGTGAAGAGGTCTGGAGCGTTTTCTGGGAATTAATGAGGAGTATACGGTATACGGTGACAGTTGCCATGATAAAGTGTTGTCAGGAGAGAGAGCAGAATGGGAGGAAATGTTGGAGGAAACTCAACAGAGTTGGGGAGAATTAAGCGTGTCCGTTGAAGGGCTTTTCATCAATGTGGGGCTTGCTTTATAATAGAGTCACCTTTAAAGTGATTTCTTCATCTAATAGTTTACCACATTCTCCCCTAACACCTCTCCTGTGTCCCCTTTCTCTCTCAAGACACACACACACACCTGGCCTGTGGTGTAGCTGTTGACAATCACAGCCAGGATAAAGACAGCCATGGTGCGGTGCTCAGCCTGAAACAGAAAACACAAGAAACACAGTCAACTGCCATGTACCAACTCAGTTCAGCAACACCTCCTCCATAACTGGGAGCTATGGAGTATAGCACACAACATGTTTGAGAAGTTACCACTTAACCACTGATACAGGGTCAGATATATTCTCAGCTATAATGAAAAAGGTTATGATTGGCGGTAAGGGCAATCTGATTCTAGAGCTATGGTAACAATCTGTGTCGCACCCATGGGTGCCTTGTGGCACTTTCGGTTTTCTCCTGCTCTGATTGGGTGATACTCACAGGCATGTAGGGGTCAGCCAGGACAGACAGGAAGTACTTGTGTCCGTTGTCCTTTACCAGGTCTGCCTGACACGACTAGAGAGAGGAGGAGAGAGGAGGAGGAGAGAGAGGATTCAATTCAGTAAAGTAAGTAGCACAAATCAAATCTTATTGGTCACACACACATGGTTAGCAGATGTTATTGGTCACACACACATGGTTAGCAGATGTTATTGGTCACATACACATGGTTAGCAGGTGTTATTGGTCACACACACATGGTTAAGCAGATGTTATTGGTCACATACACATGGTTAGCAGGTGTTATTGGTCACATACACATGGTTAGCAGATGCTATTGGTCACATACACATGGTTAGCAGATGTTATTGGTCACATACACATGGTTAGCAGATGTTATTGGTCACATACACATGGTTAGCAGATGTTATTGGTCACATACACATGGTTAGCAGATGTTATTGGTCACATACACATGGTTAGCAGATGTTAATGCTTGTGCTTCTAGTTCCGACAGTAATATCACACACGTCACACATGTAATATCTAACAATTTAACAACGACTACCTAATACACACAAATCTAAGTAAAGGAATATATAAATAAAGATCAAATATAAATATTTGGACAAGCAATAGAGCGGCATAGACAGATACAGCAGAATAGAATACAGTATATACATGAGATGAGTAACGCAAGATATGTAAACATGATTAAAGTGGCATTATTAAAGTGGCTAGTGTTCCTTTTAATAAAGTGGCCAATGATTTCAAGTCTGTGTATATAGGCAGCAGCCTCTCACAACTCAATCTCCTGATGATCGATCAATCTCCTGATGATCGATCAATCTCCTGTTGAGCAATCAATCTCCTGTTGAGCAATCAATCTCCTGTTGAGCAATCAATCTCCTGTTGAGCAATCAATCTCCTGTTGAGCAATCAATCTCCTGTTGAGCAATCAATCTCCTGTTGATCAATCAATCTCCTGTTGATGATCACTCTACATTAACGTCAACTGACGTTAAACTGACTGACATTAACTGACTGAATAAGTTCATTTTCTGCTTTTATCTGGGACTGTTATTGACTTTATGGCAATCATGTCTCTGTATAGCTACACAGAGCTGCTCTATGTGATAGATACGACTTGACTGTCCCTATATTAATCTTGCCTATGCCGGTCAGCCATCGCTCATCCATATATTTATATGTACATACTCGTATTCATTCCTTTACTCTTGTGTGTATAAGGTAGTTGTTGTGAATTTGTTAGATTACTTGTTAGATACTACTGCATGGTCGGAACTAGAAGCACAAGCATTTCGCTACACTCGCATTAACATCTGCTAACCATGTGTATGTGACAAATAAAAACTGATTTGATTTGATATAGACACATCAACTACACTGTAGGGAGAGTGAAATTGGTTTAAAATAAAGTGCAACAATTAAAATGTAGCTTTGCTATGATGGTAGGAGTCTGATATGGGTTGGTTATTGTAATGGTGTACAGTGAGTGTGTGTGTGGTATGCATGTGTAGATATGCGCTAGTGTGTGTGTGTGTGTTACTACTCACACTGTCCACAGCCAGGATCTTAGCCCAGATGAAGACCAGCAGGGGTCTGAGCTCGCGCGCAGAGCTCTGTAGCAGCTTCAACACGTAGGGGAAGATCCCTACTGAGAGGGCCTGAACACACACAATAGATATCATTCACTTTAAAGTTCATACCCAAAGAAATCAGAAATGGCTTTTAAGTATAGACTAAGAGCAACACCTAAGGCCCTAAATCTGTGTCTATTTATTTTAAAATAAATATACCACCCTTCCCTAATTGGAGTAAACTAATGGACGACAACACTTATACATCCAACTTATACACAAAGTACTATATACATTTGATGGACACAGTATATTTTACATGAGTTATCTTGTTATTTTTAGTGTCTACTAGTTGATATAGATTGTTTCAGACCAGACAGTAGATGAGTGCTTGTATATATTCAATAATCATCTCTCTGTGCTAGGTAACCTTGTATTTTGGCCGTGTGTTTGTGTATTGGTAGACAAGAATGCTGTATAGTTTCTCACCAGACTGACGGCCCAGGGCCCCAGGTCCAGGAAGCGGCCGAGCAGGTCCAGCGCTCTCAGCCTGTGAACCTGACTCAAGAGGACCTGAAAGAGACCAGGGAGGGGGCAGAGGTCAATACCGTGGTGTGTTCAACGTGTTTAATGGCATCGTGAGCAAAAGGAGAGTGGGAGAGGTGGAACAGGTGGCTCACACCACTAGCCAATATGCTGGCACTGGCAGTTGTTTGTTTCTCTCTCCGTATGTGTGTGTGTGTGTGTGTGTGTGTGTGTGTATATATGTGTATGTGTGTGTATGTGTGTATATATGTGTATGTGTGTGTGTGTGTGTATGTGTATGTATGTGTGTGTGTGTATATATGTGTATGTGTGTGTGTGTGTGTGTGTATGTGTGTGTAAGTGTGAGAGTTTTGGCCGCTTCAGGTGTACATAACATATTAGCATAAGAGGTCTGTGTGTAATGAGGTGAATATGAATACATGTGTATGGGTGTGTTCCCATCAGTGGAGGCTGGGCTCATTGTAATGGCTGGAATGGAATCAATGGAACGGTATAAAACCGATCAAACATCTAGAAACCGTTTGACTCCGTTCCATTGATTCCATTCCAGCCATTACAATGAGCCCGTCCTCCTATAGCTCCTCCCACCAGCCTCCACTGGTTCCCTGCGGTATATGACATTGCACTTGTGTGCATGTGGGTGGGGTGTAAAGTTAACAGATTGTGTGTGTTTTTGGCAAGTCAGCACCACCAGGTCCGGACGTTGGTGTGTCCCCATGCGACTGTGTGCCGTGCTGTGGGCGCGAGGACATGCGCGCATGGGGGGGATTCCACACGGCACACCCCGATCAACCCACACACACTGCTATTTCTAGCGTAGTTTTGTATATTATTAGAGCAGTGTGACCTCAACCCAGCAACTGTGATCGAAGGCAGGAGGAGACCGGGGTTGCACCGTGCCAGGGCTACCCCTCAACCCTCCAGGGGAACGTGTGAGAAAGGAGAGCCTGGGAATTTGTGGTCTGTCTGTTACACAAGAGGAGGAATACTCAGCGGTGGGGAGGGAGGATAAAGCATACTTCTGAACGATGGTATTATATAAAACAGCCACTAATGACACACACAGAAAAGCAAAGTCGCTCATCAATTTTGTCCCAACTGCTGAGACACAAGTGACAGTGACTAATCAGCATCATCAGTGGGCACGAGAGCGCGCACACACGACTAAAGCGAACAGACCAAGACCAGCTCAAATGACAGGAAAATGAAAGAGCATTTTACTCTGTCATAGCGTGCGGGTGATCATCAGAAACACGTGTTACAGGCCATCAGGGAGTCAATCAACCGGTACAAATGTTCAATCTGCAGCCACCCACTGATTCACTATACTGTCATGATGATTGAATGGGCTTTGTGAGAATGTGTTTGTCTCCTAGAACTCCAACCCTTCTGAGCTAGCAGTCGTAGGACATCACATTTTAAAATGACATTGTCATCTTTCCCAATCCTTTTGTTTCAATGGGAAGTCTAGATGGGAAGTCTGTTACTGTGACGACATCAAGAGGCATTCTCTTTCTGACCCCTCCCCTCTTTTACTCATTTCCCCAAAGCTCCTCATCAATAGATTACACACAATCGCACGCTATATCTCTGAGAACGCAATGTCACAGCTTTATATATTACAGATCAACGTACGATTGTCTGTTCTTACGTGTGTGTAGGAGCTTACGTGGGTGTGTACAATGATCTACATGCGCACGCCCACACAAATCAAATCAAATTTTATTTGTCACATACACATGGTTAGCAGATGTTAATGCGAGTGTAGCGAAATGCTTGTGCTTCTAGTTCCAACCATGCAGTAGTATCTAACAAGTAATCACACACCCCTTGCATTTTTATGTATTCATTCAGGTTCACAGTGCGGACCGAACCAAGGTCCCGGTACCGAACAGTTTGAAACTTAATACGTGTACCATTACGCCCCTATTATGAAGTATTTTGTGATTTCCTACACTGTTTTAGTGTCATTTTATGACTTCGTGTCTATTGACTCCTCTGTGATGTTTTCAAGTAGGATCCCTGAGATGACATTTCATTAAATCATATTCAGCTTTCTATATGACCGTCTGTAGTTTTCTGATCATATTGGAACTCTCTGCTGTATGTTGCTCTGGTTTTCTGTGTCTAATAACATCTATACATATTTTAAATGGACACTCAAAAAATCTATCATGACATTTAGTCAGCTTATGACAATACTTTTCTGTTGTTCAAGGCTCAAACTCCCATGATTCCATGCAGCTCCATTGCGTTGTTTCCAATTAAAACACAGCCCACCAAACGCTGCAGAGCTAGGACACACGCAGGTTGCAGATGGGCAAAAGGAGTCACTCGCACAAGACGTCACAACAAGATGGAATTCCACTCTGGAAATGGTAAAGCGTGTCCACAGAAACCAACAACCACTGTGAGATTCTCTGGCCCAGCTGAACCGGAGAAACTGCAGAAGCTGGAGGCACTACTGGAGCCCTGCAGGTAATCTGTTTGTGTGAGAGAGTGAGTGAGTGAGTGAGTGAGAGAGAGTGTGTGAGAGTGTAAATTGTGTGTGTGTGTGTGAGTGTATAACAAGTCTCTCAAAGTGATTTTGTGTTATCTTCCACTGCAGGTACATGACTGACTGTCTGGTAGGAGAGAAGTACATTTCCTGCTCAGTGGTCTAGCCTGTCTTGAGCCATCTCCTTTGGGTGATGGAGAGCTCCGATGATGACCCTGCCTACGTGGTAAGATTCAAGCTGACATTCACAACACCATTCTCACATGGCCACAGCACTAACCCAAGGTTTAAGGACCTGAAGGGCCTTCCCAGACCTGAGAGGGGTGAGGTGTGGGCTTTGGTCAGCAACTTGCTGAAGGAAGAGAGGTCTGCCCAGCAACCTGATAAAGCAACACAGTCAGAGCCACCAAAGAAGAAAGCTGCCCTGTTGTCGAGTTCGTCAGAGTCTGACGAAGAGGAGGAGTCCATGTAGAGATGTGTTACAAAGCAGAGCCCAGCATCAGCACAGAGGACTGTCCACTACAGCGGTGGTCACAGCAGGGGAGCACACAGAAGGCTGGCCTGCATTGTACGAAGGTCCCTGGCAACGCCTGCCACATCAGTCCCTTGTGAGAGGTTGTTTTCACTCTCTGGGCATATCGTACAGAAGAAGAGAGCAGAATGTCAACAGGCTTGGTTGTCTTAGCAACTGGCTCAGTGAAAGGAAATAGGAAGACGACTGAAGTGTATGGTCACAGGTTTATGTTCTGTGGAAATGTGTGTGTGTGTGTGGCATACTGGGAGCATTAGTAAGTTACAGGAATTTTGGATTGCTTAACTTGTTTATGGTGAATATGCCATTAAGAAAATTCTGATAGAATATTCTTTGTGTTTCAGTCCCTACAACTCAATACACAGCTTTCGTTTTTAAATGGAAAAAATCTTTATTTATCACCAAATTTGAGCAAATAAAACATTTGCGATTAATCGCAATTAACTACATAATTTAATGTGATTCATTGCAATTAATTGTTTTAATTGTTTGACAGCCCTAGTCAAAATAGTAGTTCTCTTTAGCCTATGTCACTACGCATTTCGGACCAATCAAATTCAACTTGATACCCTTGTTATTTTCATCTCCAGATCCGTGACTTTCTATTCCTCGAAACCCAGTCAATCAACGTTGAAAGGGGATGTTGCTATGGCGATTTAAAGGAAAATATTCCTCAAACTGAAAGATGTTTTTTTGGGTAGGGTAGATATTTTACACCTGTTGGTATGTGTGTGTGTGTGTGTGTGTGTGTGTGTGTGTGTGTGTGTGTGTGTGTGTGTGTGTGTGTGTGTGTGTGTGTGTGTGTATGTATGTTTGTGTACCTGCAGTACAATGGGGAGCTGTTCGGGGGGGTTCCTGTTCTCCACTCCCATGGTCAGCCACACCTGGAACGCTGTCAGCTGCTCTGCAAAGAACGGACTGTGCTAATGGGATGAAACAAACACACTCGTTTTAATACATCTATGATGAATATACATCTAAATACATACAGTACATTGATATGAGCTCACTCACAGAGTACATACACTATATATACAAAAGTATGTGAACACCCCTTCAAATGAGTGGATTTGGCTATTTCAGCCACACCCGTTGCTGACAGGTGTATAAAATCGAGCACACCGCCATGCAATCTCCATAGACAGTAGCTGTAGAATGGACTTTCTGAAGAGCTCAGTGATTTTCAACATGGCACAGTCATTGGATGCCACCTTTCCAACAAGTCAGTTTGTCAAATTTCTGCCCTGCTAGAGCTGGCCAGATCAACTGTAAGTGCTGTTATTGTGAAGTGGAAACGTCTAGGCGCAACAGCTTAGCCGCAAAGTGGTAGGCCACACAAGCTGTCCTTGGTTGCAACACTGACTACCGAGTTCCAAACTGCCTCTGAACAGCACAAGAACTGTTCGTCGGGAGCTTCGCGAAATGGGTTTCCATGGCCGATCAGCCGCACACAAGCCTAAGATCACCATGCGCAATGCCAAACGTCGGCTGGAATAGTGTCAAGCTCGCCGCCATTGGGCTCTGGAGCAGCGGAAATGCGTTCTTTTCACCTTCTGGCAATCCAACGGACAAATCTGGTTTGGGCGGATGCCAAGAGTAAATTTTACCTCCCCTAATGCATAGTGCCAACTGTAAAGTTTAGTGGAGGAGGAATAATGGTCTGGGGCTGTATTTCAGGGTTCGGGCTAAGCCACCTAGTTCCAGTGAAGGGAAATCTTAACGCTACAGCATACAATGACAATCTAGACAATTTTGTGCTTCCAACTTTGTGGCAACAGTTTGGGGAAGGCCCTTTCCTGTTTCAGCATGACAATGCCCCTATGCACAAAGCGAGGTCCATACAAAAATGTTTTTTTGAGATCGGTGTGGAAGAACTTGAATGGCCTGCACAGAGCCCTGACTTAAACCCCATCGAACATCTTTAGGATGTATTGGTACTATGACTGCGAGCAAGGCCTAATCGCCTAACCTAACTAATAATCTTGTGGCTGAACGGAAGCGAGTACCCACAGCAACATTCCCACATCCAGTGGAAAGCCTTCCCAGAAGAATGGAGGTTGTTATAGCAGCAAAGGGGGGACCAACTCTATATTAATGCCCATGATTTTTGAATGAGATGTTCGATGAGCAAGTGTCCACATACTTTTGGTCATGTAGTGAATCTTGACCTACACACAAAAACAGTGGCCTCTCAAACACACAACTTAACAATAGCATTATCCATTTAACAGTTCAATCTAGAACACCATACTCTAACACACACAAGCACACAAATTAGGCTTAACGCATGGATAATGAACTGTACACACAATACCATACATCTCATTGTAGAATGAGTTTAATGAGTTTTGTAACAATTGTATTTATTTAGGTTGTGTGTGTGTAAGTCATATAAGCATGTGCACGGCAACTCTACAACGCAACATGCAGACTAATCTTAATACAATCTGTAACACACAGTAGTCATGAAACTAGTGCAGCACGCCTCCTCTCTATGTCACACACACACACCAACTGAACAGAGTCAATTCTTATACCGATCTGTCTATTACACAACACCCTTACATAAGGAAGCCTCTATTGTAGCCTTGACTACCAGCTGCAGTAGCGTGTGAGAACGTGTGTCACTTCATTATGTACCAGCCCTCTGTTCCATGCTTCCTTTCAGCCCCACATAGAGCAGTGCTGTCATGACAATGTGTCTGCCGCCCTCTGTTCCATGCTTCCCTTCAGCCCCACATAGAGCAGTGCTGTCATGGCAATGTGTCTGCCGCCCTCTGTTCCATGCTTCCCTTCAGCCTCACATAGAGCAGTGCTGTCATGGCAATGTGTCTGCCGCCCTCTGTTCCATGCTTCCCTTCAGCCCCACATAGAGCAGTGCTGTCATGGCAATGTGTCTGCCGCCCTCTGTTCCATGCTTCCCTTCAGCCCCACATAGAGCAGTGCTGTCATGGCAATGTGTCTGCCGCCCTCTGTTCCCTGCTTCCCTTCAGCCCCACATAGAGCAGTGCTGTCATGGCAATGTGTCTGCCGCCCTCTGTTCCATGCTTCCCTTCAGCCCCACATAGAGCAGTGCTGTCATGGCAATGTGTCTGCTGCTATTAACGGTTTCATCCTCATCGTCCCATTAATATAGCCGTGGACATTCCAACAGAGACTCTCTGCCGAGAGTAGAGGGAAATATTAGCACTGGTTGAGGAAATTCATTTGTGAATAATCAAAGCACCACCGCTATACTCTCTCACACACTCATATAGGAGGAGAGAGAGAGAGCGAGAGAGCGAGAGAGAGCGAGAGCGGGAGAGCGAGGGTGAACGAGTCTCTTATCTCTCAAAAGGCAGACGGAGAGAGGGGGGAACATTTGTAGAGGACCCAGGTGGGTCAATTATAGTGCCATTAAGCATGTGGGGGCGAAAGAAGAGAGGGAAGTAGTGGAGAAGAGGCACATCTCAACAGGCCAGGTGGAGAACTGATAGGACTGCAGACTGAGGGAGGGAGTCACGCTCTGTGGAGATTCATTCAACTTTTTCCATACAAACTTTAGCAATGGGAGTGCATTGTTCTCTGCTTGATATGGTGTCTGAAATTAATTTCATAGCTACGTTTTTCGAGGAGAGACGGAGGAAGAGAGAGACAAGTGAAAGAGGGGAAAAAGAGAAGAAAGGAGGGAGGAAGACAGGGGTGGCAAACTAATTTAGCCTGTGGGTTGCATTCGGTCTTCACCGGGGTCCAGAGGGCTGCACTGAAATGTTATATTTTCTAGCCATGGGCCGTATGTTTGACACCCCTGGGGTAAGAGTCCGAGGGAGAGTGGAAAATAGATAGAGGGAGGAAGAGAGAGACGGGAGAGTTCAGAAGATGACGGTAGACAGCCCTTACACAACCCCTGGTAATAATCTTATGTTGTCACAATCAGCTTTCTACCCCTGCCCGGCCCAGGGTTTTTCCCCAGAGAGATTGGGAATTCAATATTACAATTGCAGTGGATTATTACACCATAATGGGATGCTAAACTTTTGTAGCTCGTCTGGATGGACCGACTCTGCTATTTCTACAGGGAGCTGCAGCAATGCAGCATTTATGTCCATCTTAATTTCAATCTCTGGGTACAGAATACATTTCTATTTTATTCTATATTTTTGTAGAAAAGCACAGAGGAAGGCGGTATATGGCAGAGCAGCATGTATTGTACTATACCACCCAAACTGACCCCAAAGATGATGCATTAGCACTGACTATCACAGCGGGAAACCTTCAAGTGTGTTGAAAATATCTTATAATGAATGATTGAGTTGCACTGACTGGACAAGTAGCCCCAGACGGGTTTAACAGGATGGAGTGATACACTGACTGGACAAGTAGCCCCAGACGGGTTTAATTAACAGGATGGAGTGATACACTGACTGGACAAGTAGCCCCAGACGGGTTTAATTAACAGGATGGAGTGATACACTGACTGGACAAGTAGCCCCAGACGGGTTTAATTAACAGGATGGAGTGATACACTGACTGGACAAGTAGCCCCAGACGGGTTTAACAGGATGGAGTGATACACTGACCACAGCTACTATCACTGCTATTGACTCAGTGACACGTGGGGTATTACGCCTGACATTTCACCCTGCATCCACCTGGTCAGAGGGGTGATCGGGTGATACACTGACTGACATTTCACCCTGCATCCACCTGGTCAGAGGGGTGATCGGGTGATACACTGACTGACATTTCACCCTGCATCCACCTGGTCAGAGGGTGATCGGGTGATACACTGACTGACATTTCACCCTGCATCCACCTGGTCAGAGGGGTGATACACTGACTGACATTTCACCCTGCATCCACCTGGTCAGAGGGGTGATCGGGTGATACACTGACTGACATTTCACCCTGCATCCACCTGGTCAGAGGGGTGATCGGGTGATACACTGACTGACATTTCACCCTGCATCCACCTGGTCAGAGGGGTGATACACTGACTGACATTTCACCCTGCATCCACCTGGTCAGAGGGGTGATTGGGTGATTGTTATAGATGTTATGTTTTGATGACTAAATGTTTGTACTTAATACTAAGAACATTCCATTCTGAAAATGTATACAATAGAGATAGGGTTACAAGACAAATGGCAGTCCAATTAATGTGTGTGTGTGTCTAGATATTAACTTGGTGTGCAGAAGTATGACTTCATTTAGGGGGTGTCTGGGAGAACAAAGAACTATTTGATTCTACCAGACACATGCGAGAGGCCCGTCCTTGAGAAGAACCTCCCAACACCTCCCAAGTTTGACTTATTTGCAAAGATTGTGATAAGGAATGAATGGGTACTGTGGGAAGACACTATGTTCTTGGAGAGGGTGGGGGAAGATGTTATAGATATTATGTTTTGATGACTAAATGTTTGTACTTAATACTAAGAACATTCTATTCTGAAAGTGTATGCAATGGAGATGGGGTTGCAAGACAAATGGCAGTCCAATTAATATGTGTGTGTCTAGATATTAACTTGGTGTGCAGAAGTATGACTTCATTTGTGTGAACAAAGAATCTTTTGATTCTACCAGACACATGCGAGAGGCCCGTCCTTGAGAAGAACCTCCCAACACCTCCCAAGTTTGACTTATTTGCAAAGATTGTGATAAGGCTGTGGGAAGAGACTATGTTCTTGGAGAGGGTGGGGGGAGAGGTGGGAATTTTGCATCTTTGTGTTTCAACATTGTACCATATAAAAGACTGTGTACACCTTTTAGAGCTCAGAGCTCTCCCGTGAATAAATAATCCACATTTGATCATTATAGATTGGGCCTCTGTTTGTCTCATTTCAACCAGTATCTCACAAATACTGGGTAACAGACAGTTTGTTTAATTGAAGTTCAGTTTATGAACATTGAGAACGAAATTTCTATAACAATTTGGTCCTTCGAGCCGGATCTCAATACCTGTTTCTGTCCAGTTCCAGTGGACACCGAAAACCGTGCACGGGCGGATCAGAGATCCGTGAGATAAAGACCTGACCTCTGAATTGAGGTTTTATTCAGGCCGGTGGGAGACTGGAACACGACAGAGACAGTGACGAGATCCAACCTACATTGCTTTTCCCAGTCTGCAAGACAGGTCAGTGGAATTTTTATTCACGGATTTTGAAGGGAATGGTTTGTGATATTTAACAAAAATAGGAGCTTAATCATTCTTAACAGATTAACTAGTTTCTACTTTGTAAGTAGCAGGAAGTTAACTTCAAACGATCTATAAGCGATCCAGGGAGAGAGACAGTTCCGAAAATGACCTGAGGTAAGGCGCTGCCATATATAATACTATCTTAATAACAGCCGTACTTTGCTCACACGGGTTATTAAGCAGGGACAATAAATTCTCTGTGAAAAGATGGTGATTTTGTGAATAGGATAACTTAAATGGTATACAGTGGGGCAAAAAAGTATTTAGTCAGCCACCAATTGTGCAAGTTCTCCAACTTAAAAAGATGAGAGAGGCCTGTAATTTTCATCATAGGTACACTACAACTATGACAGACAAAATGAGGGAAAAGAAATCCAGAAAATCACATTGTAGGAATTTTTATGAATTTATTTGCAAATTATGGTGGAAAATAAGTATTTGGTCACATACAAACAAGCAAGATTTCTGGCTCTCACAGACCTGTAACAACTTCTTTAAGAGGCTCCTCTGTCCTCCACTCGTTACCTGTATTAATGGCACCTGTTTGAACTTGTTATCAGTATAAAAGACACCTGTCCACAACCTCAAACAGTCACACTCCAAACTCCACTATGGCCAAGACCAAAGAGCTGTCAAAGGACACCAGAAACAAAATTGTAGACCTGCACCAGGTTGGGAAGACTGAATCTGCAATAGGTAAGCAGCTTGGTTTGAAAAAATCAACTGTGGGAGCAATTATTAGGAAATGGAAGACATACAAGACCACTGATAATCTTCCTTGATCTGGGGCTCCACGCAAGATCTCACCCGTGGGGTCAAAATGATCACAAGAGCGGTGAGCAAAAATCCCAGAACCACACGGGGACCTAGTGAATGACCTGCAGAGAGCTGGGACCAAAGTAACAAAGCCTACCATCAGTAACACACTCGCCGCCAGGGACTCAAATCCTGCAGTGCCAGGCGTGTCCCCCTGCTTAAGCCAGTACATGTTCAGGCCCGTCTGAAGTTTGCTAGAGAGCATTTGGATGATCCAGATGAGGATTGGGAGAATGTCATATGGTCAGATGAAACCAAAATAGAACTTTTTGGTAAAAACTCAACTAAATCGTGTTTGGAGGACAAAGAATGCTGAGTTGCATCCAAAGAACACCATACCTACTGTGAAGCATGGGGGTGGAAACATCATGCTTTGGGGCTGTTTTTCTGCAAAGGGACCAGGGCGACTGATCCGTGTAAAGGAAAGAATGAATGGGGCCATGTATCGTGAGATTTTGAGTGAAAACCTCCTTCCATCAGCAAGGGCATTGAAGATGAAAGCGTGGCTGGGTCTTTCAGCATGAAAATGATCCCAAACACACCGCCGAACAGAAGGAGTGGCTTCGTAAGAAGCATTTCAAGGTCCTGGAGTGGCCTAGCCAGTCTCCAAATCTCAACCCCATAGAAAATCTTTGGAGGGAGTTGAAAGTCTGTGTTGCCCAGCGACAGCCCCAAAACATCACTGCTCTAGAGGAGATCTGCATGGAGGAATGGGCCAAAATACCAGCAACAGTGTGTGAAAACCTTGTGAAGACTTACAGAAAACATTTGACCTCTGTCATTGCCAACAAAGGGTATATAACAAAGTATTGAGATAAACTTTTGTTATTGACCAAATACTTATTTTCCACCATAATTTGCAAATAAATAACTAAAAAATCCTACAATGTGATTTTCTGGATTTCTTTTTCTCATTTCGTCTGTCATAGTTGAAGTGTACCTATGATGACAATTACAGGCCTCTCTCATCTTTTTAAGTTGGAGAACTTGCACAATTGGTGGCTGACTAAATACTTTTTTGCCTCACTGTATTTGCCTAGGTCGATAATTCAATAAACATACCTAAATAAAGTCCTTATGTGAGGATATAAACTAGGTTTGGTGAGATAGACGGTAATTCTATAAACACGATAACCATTAAGCAACACAGTAGGTCCACAGTAGGTGGGAATACACATAATTAGAGTAATTTGATAACGTTAGAAACCACACACATAGATCATGGAGACCTAATATAGATACACATACTGGGAACATAGAGGGTCAGCCTAGCACACACACATAGGGGGTAGTGACATACACATTACGTGTGAAAAACATAGGGATAAGGTTGACCATTAAGAGGGGAGATAAAATAAGTAGATGTGGAAACAATGTGAAGTTCAAGAAGCACATCTAACAATATCCACATAGGATGGGGGTTATAGAATAATTAAGCAAGTATTTAAATGTGTATAAACCCAACCTAGGCGTCTGTAAGGAGATTATCAAAATATATTTGTAATATCAACAATGGGCAGTAAATCCTCAAAAGAGGTTCCCGAACTGACGGGAGATGAGCGCTATACGGAGTTAAAAGATAAAATAAACATTTATTTTGGTCCAAAATGGAGAAAGAAATATGGATTTGATAAGACATCTAGATGTAGGAAAGATGCTAGAATTAAGTTTAAAAGAAAAGGTAGAACCAAGCCAGATATGGATAGTACAGATCAGATTGCCAGTTTTCTTGGCGCTCCCGGATGCAGGCAAGAAAGGGAGAGAATTCCGGGAACAAAGGTTCCACCGGTGTACGGAAGAATGGAAGAAGAAGAAGAGAAAATGCTATAATTGTCAGAAAAGTGGACATTTTGCTAGGGAGTGTGAGGACCCATGTAAGCATTGTGGTATAAAGGGACATAATCACTGCGATTGCAAAAACAAACCAAAGGAGAGGGGGGGAATATTGTTGGGGAAAGTAAATGTATAGTGTAAAACGGGAAGGCTATTTAAGCCCTAGATTGGATACACCAGAGTGCAGAATAATTGTAGAGTTCACGAATGCTATTTGGTTTGGATATTGTTGGGGTAAGTAAATTCATGGGAAATAACATAATAAATAACCGGACAGTAGGAGTCTAACTGGCTTGGTGAGGTGAGTAGGTTGAAGATGTATTTTCTTGTATCTGGAAATAACGTTAGCTAAATGAGTTAGCTACGATTAGCTTAGGTGTTTGACCGACGTGTGGGAAAAATAGTAGGAATTATGATTTAGAAAGTTTCAATCAACTAGTTCATTAGTGGATATTAAGTTTAAAATGGATATTAACGTTGTATTTCGCCACATTCGAACCATCGCTAAAAGTTTAGATTTGACGTTCAATGTTGATAAAATATTATGCTATGTGGTAGAGCAGAAAAACGAGGAGTTATGGCTTTGGTAAAGCACTAAGAACCATGCAACTTTTCTAATTCGAAATTGAGACAGTGAAGGAGGATATAATAACTAATTAAAGTGCCTCCCTGTAAAAAGCAGGAATAGCTTTGTTTTAACTATATTTAACAAATTAAAAAAATTAAACTGGTAACAAACGTTAGCAAACAGATAAGTGGTTGGAAGCAAGTAATTAGTGGGATGTTTAAAAGTAAAGGTATGAATAAAACATTACTATTGTTCGACAATCAAGCTGATAAGACAGCACCAACTTTTTGAAGGTCCAACATTTGTTAACTAATAGTTTATCATTTGACTAAACTAATGCAAAGGTTAAACTGATAGGATTACTGGAAAGGACCTCTGGGATTGGTTAGTTTAAAGTAAGGTCGATTCCACTTAATGGAAAACTATTATATGAGGTTTGAATATAGTGCTTGCTTTCAAGACAAATGGAAGTCAAATACGTGTGTATGTGTGTTAATTAAGGGAGACAATAGATAATGGTTAACAGAAATAGTCTACTGTATAATAGCTATCAAATTGGTCTATTGGAAATTGGGATAACAGAGTGTTTGTACATGATTATGGCAGTGAGACCAACCTTACAATACCGTGTGTGTGTGATGTGAATGGGTGTAGGAACAATCAATGCAATTGCGGAGGTCTCACTGAAGTGTGGGATTTAATTTGTATAGAACTGTTTTGTGAATCCCTGAATAGTTGAACAATTCCTGGTGAAAACTGATCACTTTCACTAGAAATTGGGGAAAAAACAAAACCCAGGAGAATTTAATTTAGGGGGAAAAAACACTATTTTCTATCCAAATTGTACTATTACTTTAAGAGATTATTATTATCTCCTTAGGGAATTATATGGATAGCGTTTGGGAAATAGAGCCTTGTTCAGTCTGCATATAGGAGTAGAGAGAGAGTTTTGGGCTGAACACACGTGTGTTAGAGCACGCAGTTAGACAACCATCAGGATTGTTCTAAGGCAGTAGGGAGTATATGGGGTGAAAAGGGTAGGCGCCCAACGCCAGACAGTACAGATGAGGAGGATAAGATAGATACTGAATTACTAGGTATTGGAGTTAGCTACAGTAGATTTGGCTCTAGCACAGGAACAGAAACCATTTTAACATTGTTCTGACTCATGAGGCTTCTGGGGGGGGAGCAATGGTACCGGTGCTGATTTCCAAGTTGTGTCCCGTTAACCTATTGGGAAGGGATGTGATGTCACTTTTGAATATTGCTGTACCACCCACTGAAAGGGACATGAAGGCCCACATAGTTAAGAACAACATGGTCATCAGTGGGGACAGTGAACCTTGTTGCTGGTATAGTCAGGACTTAGTCAGAACGGTGGGAGAGTATGGGTTATTGGGTATCAAAGGGAAAGAAGATTAATGACTGGGTATCCGTAGACGGAGGGGTTGCGCACAGCCCATCCGCAGAAAGAAGATTAGGAAGTTTTGTTTGGCATTTTCTAGATATGACTGTTCGTTTACTCAGACTGTGGACTGTAGGGAGGTGATCATGACGTCAGCTTTGACCTAGAAACATGGGGGAATAAGGATAAACCAGTGGCTTGTATTATATTGTTAAATATGCCAAATCTATCAATTGAGCAATGTACTACTTCGAACCCCTCTACTTTAATCCCAATAGCCACTGACGGGTGCCCCCATGACTGTGTGGTGGAGACGGAGAAAGTAGTTCTCCCCAGACCAGATCTAATTGATTTGCTTTTGCCATACGCTGAAATTACTATGTTTGTAGATGAGTCTTCAAGGTAGAATTCAGATGTTTCGAATACAACTGGGTATGATGTTGTTACCCTTACTAAAAACTTAGAGGCTGAATCACGACCTAGTCACTATTCTGTGCAGCAGGCAGAAATTGATTGTTGGATATTTGTTATGATAGAGCCATTTTTAGATATGGTAGTGTTTTGATACAGGGGCAGAGCCCTGTATCAACAGGAGGGATATGGTAGAGATGATTGTTAGATATGGTAGAGATTGTTGGACAACACAAATTACTTAATACATTTTTTTGTTAATACAATATTATAGAATGCATGAATTCTATGATTAAAAGTAGGTTAAGATAGACACACCTGAGTACAGGATGAAATTGGGTAAAATGTCTACTAATAGTATTAATGAGATATTAGGATAACCCCAGGCAGGGATTATCTCCATTTGAGAAAGTATTTGGTAGACCTTTTAGAATGAGAGTTAGGAAGATAGTAGCAGATCACATGAGAAGTTGTTTGCTAACCACACCTGTATGTCAGAGATTTTATGCCCAACAGGAGAACTACAGAAGGAGGTGATGATCCAGCCTGGTGACTGGGTGTGGGTCCAGTCTCTGGAGGAAAAGGACTGGAAGCAGCCCCGTTGGGAAGGTCCCTACCAGGTTATGTTGGTCACAGCCTTTGTCATTAGAATGTCAGAAAGAGCAACCTGGGTCAACGTTACCCACTGCAGAAAGGTAGGAACACATACAAACACCGTGGAGCACATACAGAGTTGGAGAGCAGAACTGGACCAATAGGGTCTGGGGGTCACCTCTGTTAACGAAGATTTCCTACCCCGACCTATCATCACTGTAGTGTGTTCACTAGAGGTGTGATTATGGGGTGGTACCTAGCAGACTGGCTAAGTGCAGGAGAGGGTTGGCGGTTTTTGGGATATGGGGTACCTTGAGTTATATAATACCCAACCCCTCATGAATAAGAAGGATATGTCACTGACAGGTTTAAGAAGTAAAAGACTAGTTATATAATACCCGACCCCTCATGAATAAGAAGGATATAAAGAAGGAGTCCAAATAGATGATGATGTCAGATTTAAGGTAAATATTAAAAATTTCCCTAATAGAGCAGGAATATGGGTGCATAATAAATTGTATCTGTTTGGGACCCACTTCATCTTGTTCCTGGCCTAGGTAATTAAACATACTTGGGGACCGGGGTATGTGGATGGAAAGTGATCTCGATGGAGTTTTAAACAAAGTTTGGATATTAATGACTGTAGAGTAGATGTAGCAGTAACCCTCTGAGGACTCACAGGAACAGACACGGAATGAAGGTATTGGGCTTACTTACACTGTGTGGACTCGATTTTTACCGTTCATTAATCCAGTCGGTAGAGACCAACTTCACGAAAGACCCAGGTCTTGTAGTGGATCTCAATAGATGTCTGTTAATGTGACTGATTTGGGTTCAGAAGTATAGGAGAAAATTCTAAACCTTACAGATTCTATAACTGATGTGTGGTGGGCTTGTACCAATACAGGAGGCCTGACAGACATTACCTAAAGGGTGGAGGGGCATTTGTGTTTTGGTATTATTGGTCCAACCAGTTAGGATTAGACATCAGAGACCAGTTCTGGACGGGATAACTAGAAAGAGGAGAAATATAGGTTCTAATGTAGGCAGTTCTATTTGGATGAATGTCATAGGTATCGGCAGAGAAGTTCCAGACGAGTATAAAGCTATGACTCAGATTGGGGAGGGTTTTATCACTACGCTCTTCTGGTGGGTAATGATAACTAAATATGTTGATTGGATCAATTATATGTATTATAATCAACAAGGATTTGTGAATAAGACTAGAGATGCAGTGATGGGAATCTCTGAACAATTATCCGCCACCTCCCTCATGACCTGGCAAAATAGGTTGGCTCTAGATTGGCTGAAAGGGTGGCGTCTGCAGAATGATGGGGGAATCATGTGCTGTACCTTCTTCCCCAATAACATAGCTCCAGCTCTGACGAGTTGGTCTGACAATATGTTTGGGCAATGGGAAAATGTAATGATTACTGGGTTTCACCTGTATGACTGTGTTTGGTGTGGTTTGATTCCATGTGTGTGAGATTTTGTGTCTAGGTCTCTGGAAAAGGCGGTGATGATTCTCCAGGGCCCTGCCAGACTCAGACCATGTGATGACAGATACATGCCTTCTAGATGGACAGAGAATGCTGTTGGTTTTAATCCAGAGAAACCTGAATCAGATTAAACCATTTTTACTGTTTAGTAATGTTGTCTATTTGATAAAGTTTATAATGAAAATCCTAACCAGAAGAGTTATGATTGGATATAGGCCTAGAACAGTAATTGTTGTGGTTCAGATGTAAATACATGTATTGGTGTTGTATAATCGTTTTATGTGACAATGATAATTAATCAAAATAGATGTGGTGTTATTTCTTTCTAGTTTGTTTCTATCTGGTGTGGTGTCATTATTAATTCTAATCAATATAGATGGGTGATTGTCTGTAAAAATTTAGTCAAAAGGGTGGATTGTTATAGATTTTATGTTTAATGACTAAATGTTTGTACTTAATACTAAGAACATTCCATTCTGAAAATGTATACAATAGAGATAGGGTTACAAGACAAATGGCAGTCCAATTAATATGTGTGTGTCTAGATATTAACTTGGTGTGCAGAAGTATGACTTCATTAAGGGGGTGTCTGGGAGAACATAGAACTATTTGATTCTACCAGACACATGCGAGAGGCCCGTCCTTGAGAAGAACCTCCCAACACCTCCCAAGTTTGACTTATTTGCAAAGACTGTGATAAGGAATGAATGGGTACTGTGGGAAGACACTATGTTCTTGGAGAGGGTGGGGGAAGAGGTGGGAATTTTGTATCTTTGTGTTTCAACATTGTACCATATAAAAGACTGTGTACACCTTTTAGAGCTCAGAGCTCTCCCGTGAATAAATAATCCACATTTGATCATTATAGATTGGGCCTCTGTTTGTCTCATTTCAACCAGTATCTTACAAATACTGGGTAACAGACAGAGTTTGTTTAATTGAAGTTCAGTTTATGAACATTGAGAACGAAATTTCTATAACAGTGATACACTGACTGACATTTCACCCTGCATCCACCTGGTCAGAGGGGTGATCGGGTGATACACTGACTGGCATTTCACCCTGCATCCACCTGGTCAGAGGGGTGATCGGGTGATACACTGACTGGCATTTCACCCTGCATCCACCTGGTCAGAGGGGTGATCGGGTGATACACTGACTGGCATTTCACCCTGCATCCACCTGGTCAGAGGGGTGATCGGGTGATACACTGACTGACATTTCACCCTGCATCCACCTGGTCAGAGGGGTGATAGGGTGATACACTGACTGGGGCGGGGAGAGTGTTTGTGATGAATCAGTGGAAATAAAATGGTATTTTAACTCCTAGAAGTGCCAGGATCAAAGTTACCATGGTAAATAAAATGAAAGTGAAAGAACTGATATATATCTTAACAGTTGAATGCTATTCAAATGAAGGGGAAAAAGCCTTTGGCAGTGTGGCACCGCAGGACCTTGGTGAACACAGAATTTGGACACCAGGCAAAATTAGTTTGAGACCCCTGACATAGACAAACACGGCATGACTAAGTTCCAAAGTTACCGAGGATCCCGCACTGATAAATGGAAAAAACACACACACACACACACACACTCACCCTGAAGGCGGTGCCCTCCTCAATGATGGTGGGCAGCTGAGAGAGACAGATGTCCACAGCCAGGTCCCATGCCTGCCTGTAGAGGAACGATGCACACACACACACATTAGGCATCAACAACCCAAATGTCCACCACGCACACACAGACGGTCCTAGAGAGGGCAGCATTGATGCTTTGATCCATTCCAAACTCTGTTCTCCCTGGTCATCATGTTCAATTCACACTGTTACATAACACACATCAACCCCCTATCCACCAACCCCCTTTCCCCTATCCACCAACCCCCTTTCCCTCTCTTCCCCAATCCACCAACCCCCCTTTCCCCCCTATCCACCAACCCCCCTTTCCCTCTCTTCCCCAATCCACCAACCCCCTTTCCCCTATCCACCAACCCCCTTTCCCTCTCTTCCCAATCCACCAACCCCCTTTCCCCTATCCACCAACCCCCTTTCCCTATCCACCAACCCCCTTTCCCCTATCCACCAACCCCCTTTCCCTCTCTTTCCCAATCCACCAACCCCCTTTCCCTCTCTTCCCAATCCACCAACCCCCTTTCCCTCTCTTCCCCTATCCACCAACCCCTTTTCCCCCTCTTCCCTATCCACCAACCCCCTTTCCCCCTCTTCCTATCCACCAACCCCCTTTCCCTCTCCCCTATCCACCAACCCCCTTTCCCCCTCTTCCCTATCCACCAACCCCCTTTCCCCTCTTCCCTATCCACCAACCCCCTTTCCCTCTCTTCCCCAATCCACCAACCCCCTTTCCCCTCTCTTCCCTATCCACCAACCCCCTTTCCCTCTCTTCCCAATCCACCAACCCCCTTTCCCTCTCCCCTATCCACCAACCCCCTTTCCCCCTCTTCCCTATCCACCAACCCCCTTTCCCCCTCTTCCCTATCCACCAACCCCCTTTCCCTCTCTTCCCTATCCACCAACCCCCTTTCCCCCTCTTCCCTATCCACCAACCCCCTTTCCTGTTAAACCCGTCTGGGGCTACTTTGATAGGAGTGAGGGGTGTGTGATGGCCACAGGCAGCCTAGCGGTTAAGAGCGTTGGGCCAGTAACCGAATGGTTTACTGGTTCAAATCCCCGAGCCGTCGTTCAAAACTCTGACGCAGTTGTCAAATCAACACATTGGTCATTGCTGCTGTGAACCGCATCACAAGAGCAATGCCAAAGAAAAGATGTATAAAACATTGACATCAATGATGCAACTTCAATGTTGTTTGAGTTGCTTTGTGTATCACTAAATTAGCTTGAGATGATTTCACTGCAACACTGCATGCAAGTTGCTTGAAATAGGCGTTTCAAAGAGCTGTCAGTCAAAGCGAGCTCATGAATAATAAGCTCCCCGCCTACGAAGCCTGTCTTTTCAAACTTCCTGGTAGTTAGCCATGAGATAAAAACTACTTTTTCCCGCAACAATTGAGCATTTCTATCCAAAACAAATATTATGGGTGATATTTTAGTCACTCAAAAGGCTATTTTACATGGGAATCATAATGACAGTTCGAGACCTTGGGACATTTAAGAAAGTGTGTA